>OZ012708.1:7386427-7418545 GCA_963942595.1 Cylloceria caligata | reverse complement strand
TAGCTTTCTCTGCTGCTGTTGCTCTGCTCGTGCAGATACTGTGCCACGTCGCGGCAACACGGCAGTTTCCTCTTGCAAAACGGTGCGCGTGGGCACCATAGAGCATCCGACTTTTCTCGGTCTACGGGTATTGGGGATGTTGCCGTACCGCTAGCGTGCTTCGGCAAAGGCAAACGCGCGGAAAGACTCTCGGATAGGCAGACTGGAAAACACGCAACGCGCAACCAATCAGCCGAACCTTCTTCCCCGCGTAGAGGGTATGGTATTATAGCTGTGCCATACATAGTTACACCTTAAGCCCTTTCTATTTATTTTCGGTTATCTTTCTAAATCTCTCAAAACAGAAGTGAATTTTGTTCACCCGAACCGTGTATGATGCTTCGGTTCTTGATACTCTGAGTTCGTGTTCTTCATTCGGGTGATATTCTTCGGTTAAAAGTAGTTTGGGTTTTCTATGCAGCAACTTCGAACCACTACGCACTACAATAAAAACAAATGAAATTTACATTCGATAAGGCTAGAAACAATTTTCTTTACGGCTATAAATCATTATTTAAATCAATTAAACTAAGAATACAACAAAATTCATTTGGTTGTCACATCATTTGATTAGATACGATAATGATAGAACTAAATATGAAATTACGAAGTTCTGGTTGTCGAGGAGTAATAATTATTAATTTTTTACTCGTTAAATTAGGAAAAAATTGAAATAAAATGACAACTTGAGAAAAAAGGTTCCGAAATATTGCGTAAAGGGGATGGGGTTGAGGTTGAGTAAGGCAAGGGTAAACATGTGCGGCACATGCGCATCCCTTGTAATTTCCATAGTCGAATATACATTGTCAACAAATTTATGGAAACAATTGAACCTTAAGACAACTTGAGTTAGTCGGTCCATTCATAGCAACGATCACCCAAGTTTTATTTGATTAAACGATATGCAACTAAGGATATGCTGATGAGGAAGACTGCAAGAGAGGCAAACGAGTCACGAGCCATTTGCTAATTCGTCTCGTCGTTATCCGTAGATCCAATTTTCTCGCATCCCTCGGGTGGTGCCTCATTTAATCGGGTTAAAGTGTCGCGGCTTTGTCTTTGTAGGCGCTCTCTCTCTCTCTCTCTCTCTCTCTCTCTCTCTATATATATATATATATATATATATATATGTACATAGCGGTATAGCATAGCTCGTGCATATCTATATAGAACGACGAAGAAATCTTTCTCGATTTCGTTAAGGGTCCGCGGGATCGAGTCCGCGACGACGCAGTCGAAGCACAGGGCCGTAAAAAGTAAATTAAATAAGAATTAAATACAAATAAAACCGGTCGGCCAAGTAATTGGCTGTGAGCGAGTTTGTTGCCCACAGTGAGGCCACGACCAAGATCCCTTCATCGTCGGCGACGAGGACGAAGACGATTTTCCACGATGCTCCGACTCGCGAACCCGTAAAAGGAAATCAATCTAGTCTGATAAATTGTAACGCCCACCAATTGTAAATGCAAACTATCGAATAATTATAAAAATCATGTTGACCCTTTAAATTCCGGTAAATTAATATTTGGCAACATGAATAATATGCATTTTTTTATTTTACTTGACTTCTGCAATTTTTTTTTTTGGATCCTTGGCTAAACTTACGATCGATATAATTGTTTCTAATTAATTATGTAACGTGTACAGTATCTTAATCTTCATGATTTCTTTCTGACACAAACTATCTCAACGAAACAAGTGAAAGGCAACTTACATGATTTATTTATATATTGACGGTAATGATTCCGACAGAACAAACAAGTTACAAAGCAGCTTCCAGTTAAAGATTTATACTAAAAAAAATCTGCGTAAAGCCGATATTGATGAGTCATATTCAAATATGAACACAAAACGTTTATTTTTATGAATTCTAACTTTGTTGACTTAAAGCTGGAATTTAATTTTACATAATTGATAATAAGAATTTTTTGAGAAATTCGTTTAATTGAAAAAAAATTTCATTCAAGAATATAATGTCGCTTAGAAAATATTTCTCGTATATACAGAAGATTTATAAGAAAGGGATGAAGAAAAAGTCAGCGTCCTCATATCTATATAAATATAAAAGTAGAAGAGAACGTGTGCAAAAGGGGTTGTTCAGCAGGCCGAAAAAGTGAAGCGAAGATTCGTGACGAGGTCGTAGTGGAAGTGGTCGGGGTTGGCACCCCGCGCAATCATGGCCGGATTAAGGGTATGTATAAGGATAGAACGAGGGTTGGTAGGGTGCGAGAGGACGAAACAGGCGGACGCCCGACACTCCGAGGGGGTCAAACGGAGCCAAGACGAGAGTTGCGTACGTAGACTATACTTGTCGTAGTGTCTATACCTAGTATGCATCGGTAGACGCGTACGCGTATGCGTATAGAGTACGCGGGGTGAGAAACATAAATGATATTCCATGAGGAGCATATGCGGCTGTGATAGGCATTGCTTTGGGGTGCGGGATCGTTGCTCGTCTTCTGCCCCTAGCATTGTAGGGTGCTGGTTTATTACAAACACGGATTACCGAGTAATGGGACGCTCTGCCAGTTTACTCTGGGACAAAATTCGCCTCTCGCTTTTCACGACACAGCACTGACTCACGTGTCTCGTGTGTTTCCCTCATGAGGATGTTCAAAGATTCAAGTTCGTTGGAAAAAAGGTCTTCGAAAGATAATCCACGAAATGATTTTTTCTACTAATTCTTCCGACCCACTACATATACGTAGATGAGTTATATTTTTACGAGGACCTTCCACAATAGGACAAGTAAATGCCACAAAGAAATACACTCGTACTATACCTATTCGACCGAATTGGGACGAGGTTTATTCACTTATTCGACGAGGATACGGTGCGACGCTTTCCATTACGTTGCGCATTCTGATGTTCCACAGATGCGTTTCCTGAAATAAGTGGATATGGAGTCGGTCGAATAGCTGAATTCGTTGAATACGCGGACGTTCGTTAGGTGAGGGTTGATTGTTTGCACAATTTTTTATTTAGCAATCAAGCTTTGCGATTAACGTTAAGTGTCATTCCGACTCAGCCGCTATGGGTGTAAGAAAAGTTACAAATTATCAATTACTATTTTTAACGAAGCTGAATCTTTTTTGGTTAACGAAAATTTTTGTACGCATATGGATTCTGTATTTGTTAAGAATGCAATTAGTAAAATGCAATATTTTCCAACTATACGTTTGCTTTCCTCAACTATTATAAATATATACCTGAACGTAATCTATTTTATCGCAAGTAAAATCGCGAGAAAACAGCAAGCCTATGGTATTATAACATCATATCTTCTTCAGATAATTCAAAAACTGCTTATGATTATTATCTGACACCAGGCTCTTATAGCTGTAAGTAATAACAAAACATAGAACAATAATTGTTAATATGCTTTTCCTTAGATCATAATCGATTACTTATCCTTGTTTGTCGAGAGGGCACGGAGTGACTCATCGTGAAAGGTTGTCCCAACGGATTCGGAACACCCGATAATGATTTCGCGCATCGTATCTCCGTCAGGTAATTCAAAAACAGCTCATAATTATGATTTATTGACACTAACCTACTATAGCTGTAATTAATCACGAGAATAGGAACAATAATTGTTAATATGCTTTTCCCTAGATGACATACGATTACAAATCTCTGTCCGTCAAGAGACCGCGGAGCGACGCATCGTGAAAAGTTGTCCCAACGGATTCGGAACACCCGATAATGATTTGGAGCATCGTGTCTCTTTCAGATAAATCGAAAAAAACTCATAATTATGATTAACTGACACCCGGCTATTATAGCTGTGAAAGTAATCACGAGAAATGCAGCAATAATTGTTAATACGTTTTTCCTCAGATAATAATCGTTTACTAATCTTTGTTTGTCGAGAGAGCGCGAAGCGACGCATCGTCGAAGATTGTCCCAATGGATTCGGAACATCCGACGACGATTTTGTGCATCGTATCTCCTTCAGATTATTCGAAAACAGATTATATTTATTATTATCCGACACCCGGCTCTTATAGCTGTGAAAGTAATCACGAGAAATGCAGCAATAATTGTTAATACGCTTTTCCTCAGATAATAATCGGTTACTAATCTCTGTTCGTCAAAAGGGCACGGAGCGACGTACCGTCGTAGGCTGTCCCAACGGACTCAGGACACACGATGATGATCTCGTTTCTGGTGGAGTACTACTATACACGCTATAATACCGCTGCTGATGTTGCCTCTGTTCCCGGGGTTCGTTCCCGCCCGCGAGATAACATCGTCCAGGTCAATTTGTCAACACGATCAGATATACATTGTTACACAGACAGCTCGCGTTCCTATCGCCCGTTGGCACACTATGCTGCGCGTATTCACCGTCCCATATAGGGAGGAGAAACAGCAGCAGTAGCCGCCCACCAATAATTCAATAGCCCTCAAGGGCTCAGCACGTTTGTTGACAGGATTCTCGACTCGGATATGTTACCGTCGATTTACATCTCTCGTGAAATATATGTGACGCGCGTTTAACCAGCAGCAATACTACCGTCAGCTCTCGATAACGCCTGAGGAAAATAGGAGTGCGTAGCTGCAACGTTAATGTACCTTAATCCGCTCGAGAGATCACGAATGCGTTGATACGATACATTGCGGATGGACACATACGATTTTACTATCGATTTTAGGATATTTTCTGTCACTATTGAAATTAGTTATTAATATTTTACAAGCGACAATAAAGCACACATAGCGATAAATATAAATGGTACAAATAAATATAGTTTTTAATTAATATATCCGGCTTCAATTTGGATATTAAGGGCACTGAACTTAGAAATATGTGTTAACGTTTTTACGATATTTTCGTTAGCAAATTAATGAGTTATTATCATCAAATCATGAACTTATCAACTAACAAATATTACACATCCTGAAAAATTTGATTACACGCAGTGAAATCTTTGACAAAATTTACTAAATTGTTATCACGATTTGGAAGAATCATTACATTTTTTTTATTTAATAAAAAGCTTCATAAAACTATCAAAATTCTTGTTACGAATATTATTGTAATAATTATGCTTAAACCGATGTATTTGATTTGATATACAAGTATGAGATTAAAACAAATATTTGTACATAAATAATATTACAAAATTTTTGTTTCAAGTACAAAAATGATGTAACGTATCGTGTCAAGCTTAAAGTTTCAATCGTGTTCTGTACGTTTCCTATAATTTCAACAGTGTGGTAATTAACTAAACGTATATTAAATTCAATAAAATATTTCCTTTAATTATGAAAAGAATAAAAATATGCTTAATTCCCTCAGCTCCAATTCAGTGTATTTTACGTAATTTTTTGTCTGCGTCTTAAAGTACACATTGGAGTAAATTGTCGAAGGAGATAATTAAGTAAGTGAGATATCGATGTATCGCGAAGATTGAACGAAGTAGTAGGAATATCGTTTAAAATGACACTTTTCTTTTCGCTACCCTTAATGAATTTGGTGGGGTTGAATGGAGCTCGTGATATCTTCACCCCTCTCAAGAAACACGAGTAATACATTTATATGCCGTAAAACGTTCCGTCTTCTTTTCGGCTGTATCCCGGATTCGTCTGATCCGTGTGAGGACCCTCGATCATGAGTTTCACGCTGCTCGGATGAATTCGTCGGATTTTGTCGGGAAGCCCGACGCGTTGAGTTCCTTCGGTGGACTTGTTAAGCGATCCCGCAGTCTTGTAAACAGAGCGAACAGGTACTGAGTTTGTTCTCGTTTGTTCTTGTTTTTTATAATTTCCTTTTCGTTCCTTGTCCCTGATTTCCGCTGAAGTAGCTTTCCCGACGATGGACAATGCTGAATGAGGCGAAGATGTCTGAAACGAATTTTACATTATACTTTGAATCTGCGGAATTGAGAGACCGTTGAATTAATAATTCGTCGAGGAAAGTTCTTCGCCTTGAAACGTTTATGCAGCATAATCTGAAATTTTGATTTTGCCTCAAAGTCTTTCCGTCTATCTTCACGTGGAATCGAGCAAGACGGAATGATTTAAACAGCTCGCGTTCGCTTACAAGACTTTCGGAGTGAGAACACAAACAGCTGTCTCGCCTAATGTAAATCACTGTGTATTATGCAAAGTCTCATTCTCTCACTCGGAAACGCTCTCTTTCTCTCTGCTCTTTGCTCTGGCGAACAAGCTTAATCCACCCTTCAACACACGAAAAGCGAATTTAAATTAGCTCTTACTGCTTCACTGTTGCACTCCTTCCAAATGTCTATGTTGAACAAAGTATATTATGTGATATACTATCGTAAGTATAATCAAGAATTAACGAAAAAAAATATGAATCCTTAAGGGTCATCGATAATATTCATTCGTAAATCAATCGAGAATAATCGGTTGGTGACTTTTATTGCTTTTTTGATTAAATATATTACACGATACGCTATTGTAAATATAATTAGAAGAAAACAAATCATAATTCTTATGGCTCATTCATAATATTCGTTCATGAATCAATTATGAGCAATAGATGGCAATTTTTTTGCTTATAATAAATTTTAATATTTACGTCACTTTGCCGGATCACAGAATTTCATGAATTCCACACTTCAACACGTGAAAAGCAAATTTAAATTAGCTCTCACCGATGGCTTCACTCAAAAAAAAAATGAATAAAATTTACAACGTTAAAATAAAAATAAAGGAATAACGTTAGAGAGGAATAATTACTTTTGTAACACTCTTACAAAATTAAAAAGACTCCAAAATTTAATTAGATAATTTCATGCACATCCGGCGTTAACA
Organism: Cylloceria caligata; assembly: GCA_963942595.1. Classification (NCBI taxonomy): domain Eukaryota; kingdom Metazoa; phylum Arthropoda; class Insecta; order Hymenoptera; family Ichneumonidae; genus Cylloceria; species Cylloceria caligata. The sequence goes on along the minus strand of OZ012708.1, from coordinate 7,411,720 downwards.
ATTGCTCAAAATGCTATTTTGAAAAAAGAAAATACATTTTTAGATCATTTTCTTCTTCGTATTTTCATGTAAACTTTATTGTTATGGAATTTTTAATTTTATGGGTGAAACGAGATCTTGGAGTGAAACGATTAACATTAAAGGGTTAAACGTTAAATCCAAATTATCGTATATAAAGAAATAACGGATTTGAACGTGTTAGTCGATTTCGCGTAATACTAAACGAACCTTGAGGAAGCAAGGCAGTGATATTACATAGTGATTTACAGGTATTGATTCCTTGATCGTACGATAAGTATACTCTACAACGAATGTACCATAGATATTCATATTATAATCCGATCGAACCTTGAGCTCGTTGCGAAGTACTCGCCAAGTGTCCCGTCCCAAGGCTTCAGGCTGCATGCAAACGTACATCTTCGGTACGAGGGTATCTTCGTTGTGTTCGTAGGTCGACGTAAGAGCGAGATCAAGTGCATCATTGGGAACCTTGATCGAGTAAAGGAAGTGAAAATTAATTGTCTCAAAATCGCTATTGCACATTAAATTATAATTTTTATTATATTCGGAATTTACTTTGGTCCTGACGAGGCGATGATCCCTTCGTATGCTGTTGAGGGTGTGATGGGCAAAGAGACGTTCGTGAGTATCCAATCTCGAGGACCATCCCTTGTCGTTAACAGAAATCTTGTCACCCAATACCGGACCCGGAGATATCCAAAAACCCTCGGTCGAGACATCGGGTATCGGAAAAGGATTTCTGACTACTACCTTCGACGGCATTGAATCACGATTCTTGTCTGATTCTGGAGCCAAGAGAAATAAATGCCGGAGTCTTATCACCGCAGAATTTTGAATCGCACCGATTGAATTATGCTGTAAAAGATCAAATCGAGATATCGATTTTTATTCCGTCGCTTGTTGAGGCTTATCGCAGATGCAATGATATTTCATTGGTGTCCAAATAATTAGCAAGTGAATAGCTAGAATGTTTATCGACGCTGAAGAGGATGAAAGGCTTCACACTGTTAATCAAATCAGTGCTTTATTACTAAAACCATTTGTACAATTGTTGGTGGTTTGATTGACGTGTTTGAGAGTATAACTTGCATAGCCGCATATGTACTTGATGGAGAAAAAAATTGATAGGCATGTAATTTGAATAAAATAAACTAACTTATCGTAATTTGTCAAAAGATTGGTTCGTAATAGTTCAAAACAACAGGTAGTATTTAAAAAATTTCGTCATTGATTTAACAAAGCACCTTCCAATAAACAAAATGAGTTATTAATCGTCATAGTCGAACTTTAATTACACTTTATTCTTCTTAAAAACTGACCGAAAAACCTTTTCATCAACCCTTTCGCCTACAACCACGTGTGAGGCTCGTGGTCAGGTTTTTGAGCCAAAACTATTTATCACGTGCCTGGCCCGTGGTACATCGGTCGGTATATAATATATAAAATTATTATAAATAATAAAATACATTGACTTTTCCCGAATTATATCTTTCTGATAGGTACGGTACCCCACGCAAGTCGTGTGCAATTGGTACAACTTAAGACAGATTTGCTGAGACGTGGAATGGCTCGAAAGCTCGGCAGTTCTGTTTACATTTTGGGACCGCTCTGTTACATCTTAAATCGTAGGCCAAGGAGTTTTTTTTCACAAAATATGACTTTAAATCTATTTAATTATGAAAAACAGATACTACTGTGATAATCAACCTTTAGAACAGTCAATTATAATACCGAATATTGTGGAAACGCTTAAAAACATTTAGCGTTGATTTTGCTAGTGATCAATGCTCCACCCTCCTTAAGATTCTAATTGTGCGGCGGTAAGATCGCATAGTACGTCTTCTATGTACTAACACACGTTGCGTAACATTTCCACTCATGTTAACCTACGCGTGAAATGATACTTCTCTCCGCCATTCCAAGTATTCTGCTGATTTACGACTAATTGTTTGCTCGACTTCTCCGAGACAGTATTTGTTTGCTCTGAATTACCTTCTCGAATCCCTGCGTCAGTCTGTCGCTTCTCAGATTAATCTCGAAGACTCTCGAAATAGGCGTTCAGTGCACGCAACACAGAATATGTTTCTCGAGGAATAAATTCAATTAATGCAACGTTAACTGGAATTTTTGGAACTGCGGAAATTTTATATCTCATAATGCATCAGAGATTGTTCCTAATAATACATGAAATCAGCATTAATGGAAAAAAAAAATCTTAAACGAAGAAAATAAAATGAAGCTTTCGAGTCGAAATAATGAATGAAAAATGTTATTATTTATAAATAACACGTTGAGTGAGCAAGTATGCGGCCGATGATGTAAAACAATATTAGTTTAGTTAAATAATTTACTACTTAATTAATATTAAGTGTCGTAGATATATTCAACGACTGCAACATTGAAACGCGAGTTTTTTAAACCACAAGCTATTTGTTAATTAACAAAATTAGAGAACAAAGATACGTATCATGAAAATAATGGAATGTTTATAAAGATTTTTACTTTCTGTATAGGAAAATCTATATTGAATATTATTGAGAATTTATTGAGATATACAAGCTAAATGCTTGAGGGTAGAACTACCTTAAAGTTTAAAGGTTAATAAAATAAGGTCAAAAATATTGTTTACAGCCCCCATGAAAATAAAGTATACTCGAGAATATATCATTTACATATATCCAAAAATTACCGACCCTGGTGGTTGAGGGGTCGGTGCGCGATTTCGCTGGCGGTTCCAGAAGTTAAGCAGCATTCTGTACTGCCAATACTCATATGTCATATGGATGATCGCTTAGCCGTGCACTGGCTAGTGCACCAATTAGTGAGGAGGGAAACCAGTTTTTCAGCAACTTCGGGTATCTGCACCTAAGTAAGTTACTTTCGTCTATACATCGGTGAATCAGAAGAACATAGAGCCGTCTCTACCGGCATAGGTTCATCGCTGTTTCCCTGTGACCATGGAAAATGGCGGTACAGTGGAGCTGAGTTGTCGGCGAACGCATTAAGAGTTAGGTTAGATTAGGGAAGTGTTAGAAGGAAGTATTAGGTGCGCAACTAAGTTCCCGCTGTTTTTCAAGAGATGGCGCTAGTAGTAAATGCTGGTCGATTGGGACATAACCAAAACGTTATGAACCAAGCTTAGACATATGGTAAAGAAACCGCCTTGACACATTAGTGATTTTGTTTTTGCGTAATATACTTTTGGTTGTGTGAAAATGTCTGATTTTGTGCCAAATAATCGTCATTTGCGGGATGTGTTGCTTTTCTTCTTTCATTCGAAGAAAACGGCGGCTGAAGCGCATCGAGAACTCGAAAATGTTTACGGAGATGCTGCTCTAAGTGAAACAACATGCCGTGATTGGTTCCGTCGCTTCAAAGACGGTGATTTTGATGTTGACGACCGTTCGCGTGAAGGAAGGCCAAAAACCTTCGAAGACGCTGAATTGGAGGCATTGCTCGATGAGGATCCGTGCCAAACGCAAAAAGAGCTTGCTTCAGCATTAGGAGTTGCCCGCCAAGCCATTTCCAAGCGATTGCATGCGTTGGGAATGATTCAAAAACAAGGAACTTGGGTTCGTTATGATTTGAAGCCAAGAGACGTTGAACGTCGTTTTTTCGCCTGTGAACAACTGCTCCAGCGGCAAAAAAAGAAGGGTTTTCTTCATTGCATCGTTACGGGTGATGAAAAATGGATTCATTACAGCAACCCAAAGAGAACAAAATCATGGGGACTGCCCGGTCATGCTTCTACGTCGTCGGCTCGGCCGAATATTCACGCTGCGAAGATTTTCTTGTGTATTTGGTGGGACCAGGGCGGTGTTATTTATTATGAGCTATTGAAACCGAACGAAACCATAATTGGGGAACGGTATCGAACTCAATTGATGCGATTGAGCCGAGCACTGCGCGAAAAGCGGCCACAATACGAGCAGAGGCACGAAAAAGTGATTCTACAGCATAACAATGCTCGGCCTCACGTTGCCAAACCCGTTAAAACCTACTTAGAAACGTTCAAATGGGAAGTCCCACCCCACCCGCCATATTCCCCAGATATTGCGCCGTCCGATTATTACTTGTTCCGTTCGATGGCACATGGTCTGGCTAATCAGCAGTTCAGCTCATAAGAAGACATCTCAAAATGGCTTGATTCATGGATAGCCTCAAAAGACGAACACTTCTACCGTGACGGTATTCGAGCTCTGCCAGAAAGATGGGAAGAAGTTGTCGCTAGCGATGGGCAATATTTTGAATGATTCATTTGTAGACATTTTTTCACGATAAAGTTGCATTTTCATAAAAAAAACAGCGGGAACTTAGTTGCGCACCTAATAATTAGAAGGAATGGTTGGGTCTGATGAAGGGTAACAATGATTTATATCTATCGTTACATATAGATGTAAAGAATATATATTTATGATATATAAATATTCTAAGATGTTAAATAGATATTGTAACGTGGTGGAATATTCAATATATTTGAGGACGATTCGGCTTAAGGTATTACTTCCGCGCGACAGCGGTGAGGATGGATGCGCCGATGCGTTGTGTGCAAGAGAGGTGTATGTATGACAGATGCGTATGCGCTGCTCACGCACTATCACATTTCTATTTAACTCTACGATATCTCAAAAACTGAAAGGTAAACCTATCTCAGTTTTTTATATCATATTCGTTTTATTCGCCCACAAAATGCTCACGTTTTGTTTATTTTTTAAATCTTGTTCAGACGAAAATAAATGTGTCGTTTAGGCGTGTTTGCTATAGTAGATACATACTAATCGTGTCAACTTCAAGTGTTATTATCTCGACTTGGAAACGATAAATCTTGTTTAAATTGCTCAGACGTTCAGATAATACTTTCAGTTACATGTACACTAATTTTCAACAAATATTTCTTCACATATTCCACTTTTTCTCCTTTTTACGGGTTTCAATAGATAATAAATATATTTAGTCACAAAAACTTCTATATCTCGTATATATATATATCTACATATACTTATTTTTTATGTGGAAAATGCGTAAAAATGGAGGAATTTATTTTCGAATAAAATTTTAAATACTATTTATTCGAACAAAAATGTAGGTTTGTTCCAGTGCCCTAGGAACTTTCCCTTTTAGCAGACCCAATCATTGTGTCTAAACATTCCTTCCCAGCACTCCCTACCAGCACTTCGCTGAACTAACCTAACTTTCGTTGGATCCGCAGCTGACTTCACTGCACTGCACCGCATTCGCCATGAACACGGGGAAACAACGGAAAACCCGTGCCGGTACAGACGGCCCTGTGTTCTTCTGATTCCCCGGTGTATACAAGAAAGTACCTTAATTACTTAGGTCCAGATATATCAAACTCTCAGTAAAACTGGCCTTCCCGTTCACTAATTTTTATACGCCAAGTCAATTCACGGCTAAACGGCCACCCATCCAAATAGTGGCAGGACAGAACGCTGCTTAACCCGGGGGAACGCTGTTCAACCACCGGTGTCGGTAAAAGAATTTGTTAAATACAATTTCTTGAAATTGAAATAAATAACGGTGAATTATTTATTTTTATTTCAGTTTTGATAGTCAGTTAATAATTGAATTTGCAAGATAATATTATTGGAGTTAAAATGCATTTATATTGAAAAATTCTTCGCTTGGACATCGAATACTTTTTTAGGCGTATTATGAGAAATTGCAAATACAAATTCTGGGAAAAGTCAATCAGTAACAGAGAGAAGCTCAAGTAGTAACAATTTAAAAAATCATACAATAAATATTAAATGGCGACATTTATCAAGATGCTATAAATCTGAACTTCTAGCTGCTATATGCTTACATATTTATAGAGTCAGTAAAGCCACCTAAAAGGCATAACACAGACAATACTGTCGACTTTACTTACTTATCTAGTTATGATTACTAATTGGGTCGTTCAGCTTAAGGCGATGTGACATACCGACTGATGCATTGAAGCGCATCACAGAGCAATCTATTTTCTGCTTTCTTTTTATTTTATGCCTGATAAGGCTATCACGTAACAATGATTTTTTGACACTTTTATTTCAAATAGCTAAAATTTCTTTAATGAGTTGATGATTGATTTACAGTCGTTTTAATGAAATGTGCATAACAAGGCTATTTGTCAATCAATTATGTATAACAGTTAATCAAACATTTATTTGTAATAAATCAGGAGAAGACTTTCAGTGAAAATTGATACAAAAATTATGTAAAATGTTTACATGACGACATTAGAAAATAATTCTTTTGAGACTGGATAATATATTCTCGAGGAATAATTCTATTCAAAGACTAATAAAGAAGTGACTATAAATAAATTATTATCCAAAAAAATTGACAATAAATGCACCAACGAATATAATGTGCGTATTAACATTTAAAAAATGTATTTCAACATTTTGTCTTAATATTCAAATAAAGTCGAAATGCGGATTTTTATTACGAACAACATTATTTAATTTGTAATAAATTATGAAAAACATTGCGGTGGGAATTGTGTCGCAGGCGTATAAACCTGGCAGCTCAAATCCGCAGTTATAGCCGGGCAACGATTTAATTCCCCGTACTCTGTAAACCAGCAGCAGTAGCAGCAGCGCTAGCCGTGCGAGCTCGCATAATTAACACGTTAACCGACAAACTACAATGGCTCCCTGTATAATCGGTAAACCGTAATGAGGCAAGCCGCGTGCGCAGTCGTATATCAAGAGGCAGCATCCGGGTTAGCCGAAGAGCTCACGCTCAAACTGTGCTAGCTTGGGGATTTAGAACGGAGTGATCGCTGGCGAATGTCGATGTGTTCTTGGATGATCACCGCATCTAAACATACTCTCGGCACTGCATCGGGTTTCATTCATAAACTCTCCCATTCACGTCAGTAAACGCTTCTACCGGATGTTGCAACGCTTCAACCACCGCGGGGTTTCCACTCGTTTATATCCTACAACCTCTTCATCTAAACCGCAAACCCACCACTTTTACTATCGTTCTTACTCGTTGCGTCCATTCATAACTCTTGGCGATAAGAAATTCTGAAAGAATCATTGATATTCTCGAGCACCATCGACTCTGCACTCTCCTAAAGGATTTACATCTAGCACGATGATACACGAAGCGTGGGAACTTTTATGAGATATTCACTTCCATCTTTGTAAAAGATTATTTCGATATCAATTCGGAAAGCTCCCGCGGACCTTCTATTTTTATAAAACATTGTTGATGCGATAATATGATAATAAAATACTTTTTACAATTAAACACGGAGATTAGTATCAACGTATATTATGAAGAATAATACCAGTGGATATAAAAATATGTTGGAATTGTAGAAAACTTTATTGAAAAATATTTTTTCATTTTAAATCATTCCTTTGTGTGAACAAATTTATACAGAATAATTATTAATGAAGATAAAATCTTCATTCTCACATAGAAATATCCTAGCTAACCGACCCCGGTCGAATCATATTTTTAAAAAGTCTCTTTTAAAGTTTTAATTTTATAATAATAATTATATTATTATCGAAAATACGATAAATTTAAAAATGAGAGTGAGATTGAAACGGAATGACATTGATATAAATTTGTGAAAGTGGTGTCAACACTTTTAATAAATAACATTAATTGTTTCTGTTCTTTTCGATGTTTCGTACTACACTTGTTATGATCGTCGACTGTCTTTGTCCAGACATAATTAGTTTATTAAAAAACTCATTGAAAAATCAATCAAGCGGAACAACAGAACTCTCGTAATTATGTAAAAGAGCTTAATGAAAGCTCAGTTATGAAACAATGGTGTTACGATACTCGCATAGCGAGGAAATGAAAAATCGTTGTTTTTCAAAGTACGAAAATCTTGGTACGTTTATAAAATATTATTTTAGTACAATTGTATCGGTCTATCATTAAACTTTTAGTAATTGTTCCAAAACTAAACCAGCCCGTAATAAAAAAAAAAATTTATTCTTATTTCTTAAGTAAACAAATAAAAAAATGTTTACATTATTTTTATCGATTATAATTTATGTAACACAATAGTTCAACATAATTTACTTTATTATAGAATTGAACTTACTGTTAGGATAGTTTCCCTCCCCTCTTGTTACTTTTCCTATTTATGATTACAATTCTCTGATATCACGAACGTTTGACGATTGAAACAAAAAGGATAATATTTGATGGCATTGCGTGGCATTAAATGCGAGAATAATAAATTAATTCTGTATAGTTTTTTTGTTTCTTTCTTTATTTTTCTAGGGGAAGATCCAACGCGGAGAACCTTCTAAGTATAGAACTCATAGCTCTTCTTAGAACATTCGTACAATCTGGATTATACGAGTAGATTTCACAGCATAATATATGGACAGTGCACAGTAAAAATAACCGACGATACGTTTATACTTAATTCGAGTTACCGTATCTATCTAGGTTAATAATTTAAAAAATAATTATGCCTCGAGAATGTAATTATTAACACCATGTGTTAAACTCTACGCACGATAATTTTCAATAACTCTGATATAGAATGTACCGAGAAGTAAACACGATCTGTCAAGCGATTGAAATAGTAATTTGGTGCCTGCTCACATTAATACGGCCTGGATGAGAGACAGCTCGTTGCTAAATCCTTTTTCACGCAACGCCATCTACTGAGCATGCTTCGCTACTGCGAATTCACGGACGTAATACTTCACGTCCGTGAATTTCTGCGAATAATCGTGAGAGTGACCGTGAGTGTTGGTGTAATTGTCCCAATTTTTTTTTAATTTCTAGGATACGTGTATATCATCATCATCATCATCATCATCATCATCATCATCATCATCATCATCATCATCATCATCATCATCATCATCATCATCATCATCATCATCATCATCATCATCATCATCATCATCATCATCATCATCATCATCATCATCATCATCATCATCATCATCATCATCATCATCATCATCATCATCATCATCATCATCATCATCATCATCATCATCATCATCATCATCATCATCATCATCATCATCATCATCATCATCATCATCATCATCATCATCATCATCATCATCATCATCATCATCATCATCATCATCATCATCATCATCATCATCATCATCATCATCATCATCATCATCATCATCATCATCATCATCATCATCATCATCATCATCATCATCATCATCATCATCATCATCATCATCATCATCATCATCATCATCATCATCATCATCATCATCATCATCATCATCATCATCATCATCATCATCATCATCATCATCATCATCATCATCATCATCATCATCATCATCATCATCATCATCATCATCATCATCATCATCATCATCATCATCATCATCATCATCATCATCATCATCATCATCATCATCATCATCATCATCATCATCATCATCATCATCATCATCATCATCATCATCATCATCATCATCATCATCATCATCATCATCATCATCATCATCATCATCATCATCATCATCATCATCATCATCATCATCATCATCATCATCATCATCATCATCATCATCATCATCATCATCATCATCATCATCATCATCATCATCATCATCATCATCATCATCATCATCATCATCATCATCATCATCATCATCATCATCATCATCATCATCATCATCATCATCATCATCATCATCATCATCATCATCATCATCATCATCATCATCATCATCATCATCATCATCATCATCATCATCATCATCATCATCATCATCATCATTATTATTATTATTATTATTATTATTATTATTATTATTATTATTATTATTATTATTATTATTATTATTATTATTATTATTATTATTATTATTATTATTATTTGCATGTGTAGATATTTACGTACACCGGGAAAAAAGATTTCATTTATTCGAATAAATCGGCATATTAAAATTTCTTTCACCGAATCAACTAAATATTTATTTGATGCAATGAAAATAATTACTTCATTTAATGATGTGATGCATTTGAACCACCTTGAGGATTTTTCATTGTCTTCGAGTAAACATCTATTTGATGGTACTTACTAAAGAAATGATTAATTTTATTCAAATGAATAATATGTCATATTTGAAATCACCGTTTGAAAGAGATATCTACTGGACGGCATCGTGCGCGACACCGGTTGACGCGAGGCGTGATTTGTTTTTTCTAACAGTGTTGTATCAAGAGCGAAACACCGGCGAAACGCCGATTATTAGATTGTTACCCAAATGGAAAAGTATTTGAAGGAGTTACGTCGCGAATAGGTTACTACATTCGATGGTATGTAATAATAAATTAACATTAAACGGATCCTCGACCTTTCCTCGGTTAGTACGGCAACCATGGAAAAAAATAAAACATAACCTATAATGTAATCATAGATGAGCATCACGACCTAATTATAGACATCTATAACAAGGTGCCGCGATATTCGATACGCGTATATCCTCTGACACCAAAATATCATTATAGTATTTGTGTGTGTGTGTGTGTGTGTGTGTGTGTGTGTGTGTGTGTGTGTGTGTGTGTGTGTGTGTGTGTGTGTGTGTGTGTGTGTGTGTGTGTGTGTGTGTGTGTGTGTGTGTGTGTGTGTGTGTGTGTCGCACGCATCATGCGCCCGATTTCCAGGAAAAAAGGTCAATAAAATACTATTTTTTGCAATAACATCTGGTTCATTGTAATCTTTCTGTTGCTACACCTTAGCCTTAACTCTTTTAAAGTAAAATAAAGTAAGAACAAGTATCCAAAGTGAACGTGCTCGATATGGCAAGCCAGGTACTACAAAATTTAGTGAGATTCGCTCGAGAGATTTAAAATGTAGGATTCGAAGAAAATGCATTCTACTATCATTACGAAACTGAGAAATAAAAATTTCATTGAAGTAAATAAAAGTGATTAGTAGGCTTCGATACAATTTTCATTTATTCAATGCTTCCGCATTTGATACAATTCGCCATCAATTAAGTAAAAGATAGATACAATTAACTACCATTAACTTAAATATATTTTTTCATTATCGGCAAATAAAAATTTCATAGGCCAAGATTGCAATGAAATCTCTTTGATTCAATGAAACTTATTCTCTCGGTGTACGTTAACCAAATTCTTATAATGAAAATATTAACACCTTCATCTACGTAGATTATATTTATTTATCTGTTATGTAGATTGTCCAAAGTACAAGTTATCAATGCTATAATGGAAACAGTAGTAACCGATTTTGCGGCGAGTCTCCGAGCGATACGCGTCTTTCAAACGTACATTTAATGTATTTAACTCAGGAGGAGGTCGTGGTCACACACGATAAACAGTGAGAAAGCTGGTTACACCGAGAGTGACGGACTAACACGACCGTCCAATATTAAACCCGCAGTAATTTATGTTAGCACGGGCGTGCATAATGCTGTTTGTACAAAGCGTCGGTGTCACGTGGCAGCACGTGCCTATAGGCGCCCTTAATTCGAACAGTCGCTTCTCACTGCCTGGTACCGTTGTAGCATAACATAACACACCAGTACGTACTTCCATGTACTATACGATACGACGTACGTTCGAAAGCCTGGGTTCACTCACTTCGGTACAATGTATGGTGTACAGTCGTATACAAACGTTTCTCTACTGTAACTACCCTACATCACAAGGGAATGCCTATCGTCTCGCTGTACACTGTACTGCGCGTGGGAGATCTTCATTGGCACAACGCCCCAGTTCTATTCGCCTATTTAACGTACACGCTTTGCAATTCACTCGCGCCTCTCTTTCTAACTACTTTCTGATAGTAACAATAGCAGCAGCAGTAGCAAGACAGAAGTGATGTACGAGATATATGCGTCATGTTTGATACAGAATTATTTAAGGGGGTTGAGGTAACCATAATTGAAGAGATGTATTCGTGAATTATAGAAACATATTAAAAGTCATGTTTTAAAGTGAAAAATAATTCCACATTGAATCGACATTTATAAAAATCTTACGTTTATTATTTTATTTTCCCAACGTATCTTAGATTCGTGATGAAATTGATCCCAGAATGGTATTTTGTTAAGGCTTCGTATTGACTTCTGATAAAAAAAAATGGTCTCGCTCTGCTAAATTTTGTCCATAAACATTTTATTATTCAATTTATCGGAGATAAAAATTACGAAGTAACCTTGAAAAAGTTACTTGAAACCTTCTTTGACATTAAAAAAAAAATTGTAGAGATACCGGTGGTTCAAATAATTACTTATGTAGTAATCAGAGTTGAAATGTGAACTCTTAAAATACTTTCGTGCAGCATGTGAATATTTACTAACAAATCGTCTCACGTCGAAGGAGTGTAGTTCATGTAGATTGAAAAATCGGTAAAAACCTCCATTTTCCGATGCTTCGCAGAATATTTCGACCCTCGGCTTCCTTCGATAGATCACAAAATTTAGGCTTATCGGAAAATTTTTATTGAAATTCTGGTAATTAATGAAATTGTTTTATTACTTCGAAGTTTGTTTGACGGATTTTTTTCTATCAGAAAAGTAAAAGACCGCGCAAAGTCGTTTTGAAACAACGGTTTTAACTCTCAATTTTATGCAAAGTCGAAAAATACAACTTTGTGATGCAACAAACTGTCTTTAATTATTTCCAGTTTACTCCTTTGTTTAATTATATTACCTATAAAATAATTCATCGGAAGACTATGCATGAGTCTTGTTAGGATAGAAGTACGTTTTGAGTGGAGGACATACAAGATTTGATATTATGGTGGGAAGAAACGATGATCAAGACATAATATGTAGCTTAATCGGTCTGATACGAGTCCGCAAGGAAACATTCTCCAGTTTCTAAAATGATGGAACTAGCTTCTACCATTGACCCAATACTAGCGTTTTACAAATAATTCTATTGGAGATATCGTAAGTCTATAAATAGACGCAAGAGTAGAACAGCAATTGCGGGTTAATGGACACTTTTATATGTTTAGAACGTAAAGCTTTCTTTCCATGATTTTATCCTAAGCGATCACACTTATAAATGACAAATCATACAAAGTTTGAATATATCGAATTAGGTGAACAATATACCATAACAACAACAACAACAACAACAACAACAACAACAACAACAACAACAACAACAACAACAACAACAACAACAACAACTATAATAATTATTATAAATATGAATTTGAAAATCATTTTTGCCTGTCGGCTACATACGCCGTACGGCAGTCATCCCAGGTTCACTTTGTCTATTACAAAGTTACATGATTTTGGACTGACCTGACTGCTCATCTTCGGTTTGGAACAGTCGTCGAGCAGAATGATTTTAAAACACCGCCCACCGTCCCTTTAGATGACTCGGAGCTCTGTAGGGCTGGTCGGGTGAGAACTAATAAAGCTTTTACGAATAAAAATAATAATATAACTACAAAAAATGTAGAAACAGGAGGGAATTCGAAAATTTCTCTGGCAGATGTGGATATTAGAAGCAACGAACTGTCGCGAGGGGTATAGGTTCGCGATGTACGATCTATAGTAATATATGAATATCGTCGAAGGGCGAATATCTTCTGCGTCATTGCTTACTCCCGATGTACAAAATCATTCAAAGGCAGCAGCAGCAGGAACAGCACCTAGGGCCCTCTTTTTGGGCGCCCTTCGGGATTGCCAGAACGAAACAGGTCCGGTATCAGACCCCCTTGCTACTATATACAGAATGTAGACGCGCGAGAGATGACACGCGTAATCGCGTAATCGTGGCGCGTGCTGGAGTTCCGATCGAGGGAGCTTTGCTCCTATATCGTCTACAGTGGGCACGTGATGCTCTCTACTGTGTTGCACGCCCTAAATCAACAGTGATCGTACACGCCGCGATCGTGGATTCACAGTAATGCCAAAGTCTCGGCGGATGATCGATCAGATCTACTGGCGAGTGAATCGTTCATTCCTGATGTGTGGAGGAGTCTCGAGACAAGTTTACGTGATTCAATTAAGATGACCGACTAACAGCAACTATCATATGCATGTACGAAATCGCTTGTCGATCAATCAATTTATTATAACTAATAGAATCATTAGCGTCATTTAAATAGATTTTGTTTTAATATTTAAGTTGATAAACAATATTTTTTTATTACAGAATTAAATTGTTTTGTTATTGAAATAATTTGGAAAGATTTGTTTTTTGGAAGAATAAAGCTCTTTCTTTTTTTAATTATGGTCACAGAATGAGATTGGGAGTCAGCGAATATCAGCTAAGAGAGAAATGTATAACTTCAAAAAACTGTATCGTTTCCTGTGTTTCTGCTGCGAAATTTAAACAAATGGCATTATTTTTACTATTTAAAATGAATATTAAATAAACAGAAGTACCCGACGAAGATCAAATCTAAGATAAAGTGCTCCAAGATCATTTATTTCTCAAAAGTGATGAGTTTCTTCGATTGTTGGAAATTTGAGGTTGGCTATAAAGTTTCAAAAATATTTTCAATATTCGGTTAGAATTAGAAATATAATTTTTATAATAAAAATATCAAATTGCAATGTCTTTATGTTTGCTATCATTTTTTACTCCTGACTGTCCGTGGGGAAAAAAGAAGAGAGTATGCGTTCAGTGGCATGACGCGAATATGGCAGTTTCTATGTGTCCGATGTTCTCCGATTTGGTTAAAGATGTCTTAACAAAACTGGGTCTACAGATTCTGTGCATCGTAACCCCCATTTTTGTCCTAGATTATTCATATTAGGTGAGATTTCAGAAAGATACAAGCGTTTTTGAAAAATATATGAAAAGCACGATTGTATATGTCGAAATGCAAGAAGATGACCGTCATTCCTACTATAATCGTTCATTTGTACCTAACTTCAAAGCGCTCACGGCAGAGTGAGAGAAAAAGTACGAGGGATTCAGTCAATATTTGTATACATTTTTTTTTCAACAGCATGTAAATGTTAATAAGTTTGTTGTACATGAGAGATATTGTCAACAACTAGTAATTAATAAAAATGTAACGGAATTTTCTAATAGCGTTTGTCGATTTAATTCTAAATACACGAGTGCAAAAATTATTGCGTTATAAAATAAACATAAATTATTAAAAACGATGACCACTTTATATTTTTCTAATTACCTTTGTCGCTTTAATTCTAAATACAAGAGTGCCAAAATGATTGAGCGATTAAATAAAATAGAGCTATTAAAAATTATTTAGCTGCTTTAGTTTAAAAAATATAGTAAATATAAAAATATTTAGCAATTATGAAAATGCAGTAGAAAGTTATATTAAACTAGCTTCAAAAAGTATGGAATAAAAATAATAAAAAATGTTCCTCCCGAATGCAAAGGTTACTGTAATAAATAGGACTTTAACTTTAGAAAGTTTTCATATGAAAATAAATCTATAAAGGATTAAATAAATTCCAATGTCATTTTAGTTAACTTCATATTTAATTTATAATAATTCATTTACCGCTGTCACTACAGTCGGGAGACGTGTCCTGAACATTGCAACCGTCTTTTACATATCAAGAAATATGCTGGCGTCTGGACTCTAATTTAAAAGAAAAATTATATACGATTTGGACGTTTTCTAACGCAGAAGAAGACGTCTCTTAACTGTAGTGACACCGATAAAGGAATTATTATAATATGCATATATTACTAATAAAAATCAAAGGTTACAGGGTGAATGATATATGCATATTACTAATAAAAACTAACCCTGTAACGTTTGATTTTTATTAGTAATATATACATTGTAACCTTTATCTTTTATATGTTTGTTGTTGTTGTTGTCGTTGTTATTATTATTTCAAAATGATATTATATACGGTTACAGAATATGAACAATTTTATTATTATTTATGTTAAATGTTTCCTTATGTTTAATTTGTACCGAATAATCCATTATTCTCAGAAATACTTCAAACTATCATCTTTCAGATTGCTTATCTAGAAACTTGGATGATGAGTCTACCTTCATCAGCCTCGACATAGGGAAAAATGCCACTCGAGATTCCGTTAGATATCAAAATATTGCATGAACAATAACAACAATATGTCTAATTCATTTCAACAACATAATATATAATAAATTCAGTTCACTCATCTAAACATGATAAATTCATTCAATAAAATAACCACGCATTTCATAAAAATCTTTAAGTCCGCGACAATTCAATGACCATGAAGAACTTCGATAAATTATCCAATACCTATCAGTTAATCGCAAATAACTTAATGTGCATGACGGACATTAAGTAACCATCTGCCATACGACAATTAAAATATTCCTGGCCATTCTTAAAGTACACGTATAAAAATTCAAACGCAAAGAGGCAAATGTACACTTACATGAGAGTACAATATAAAATATAGTAAGGCTTATCTTGGCGTAGCGTTGTTTACAATCTCTCGCGCATCGTTCGATGGTGTCAACGGTAGCCGAATATCGCTCACTGGCGAACCGATGAAAGTCGCTGGTTGCTATTCGAACCACGACTCTTGCCCCTCGTATGTCTCGTACCAATAGTTAGCGAATTCGCGACGATGCTTTACTCGCAAAAGATCCAAAAAACCATGGTTTCTCGACCGAATGCAGCAAGATGCGAGGGTGTATCATTTTGCTTCTTATACTACCGACTTTCATTTGGCAATAATAACCCTTTCCCGATCATCCGATTAGGCGTGATAATTAAGGCCCAGCCACTGAAATCCTGACGATGAAGAGATTTCAGTCGCATGGCATCATTATACAATATCTAAATCACATTACAAAATATACAATTGATAAATATCTTACCAGGTCTATAAATATGAAACCGGAATTTGCCCATAGATGGCCCTAGCTGTCAATGTAGTTACCGTCAAACCGCGTCATTGGCGCCATTTCCTTGTTGACATCTCTGACAAAGATTTTCAACTCACAACAATACAAGTTTCATACAACAACATAGTTTGTAATAGCGTTGAACATGTCGAATTTTGTGCCTGGAAACTACGATTTCCGGACAGCATTGATTTTCTGTTACCAATTGAAGAAAACTGGTGCAGAATCGCATCGAATGCTTGTCGAAGCTTACGGTGAGCATGCTCTTGGTAAATTACAGTGCTTTGAGTGGTTTATAAAATTCAAAAGTGGCGATTTTGACGTGAGAAACGAAGAACGTGGAAGACCACCGAAAAAGTTTGAAGACAGCGAATTGCAAGCATTGTTGGATGAGGATAACGCTCAAACGCAACAACAACTCGCGGATCAATTAAATGTGACACAAGAAGCCGTCTCCATACGTTTGAAAGCCATGGGAAAGATTCAGAAGATGGGAAAATGGGTTCCACATGAACTAAACGAAGGACAGCATGAAAACCGAAAAACCACTTGCGAAATGCTGCTCGCCAGGTACAAAAGAAAGTCATTTGAATTGTGACTGGCGATAAAAAGTGGATATATTTTGAGAATCCTAAGCGTAAAAGATCATGGGTAACTCCAGGCGAACCATCGACATCGACTGCAAGGCCAAATCGCTATGGACGGAAGACAATGCTCTGTGTTTGGTGGGATCAGAAGGGTGTCATCTATTATGAGCTGCTAAAACCTGGCGAAACCGTTAATACTGAACGCTACCGACAACAAATGATCGATTTGAATCAAGCTTTTCGTGAAAAACGACCAGAATATTAAAAAAGGCAAGACAAAGTGATTTTTCTTCATGATAATGCACCATCACACACAGCAAAACTGGTCAAGGAAACGATTGAGGCGTTTAGTTGGGAAATACTTTGGCATGCGGCTTACTCACCAGACTTGGCCCCGTCCGATTACTACTTATTTGCATCGATGGAACACGCACTTGCTGAGCAGCGCTTTACTTCTTACGAAAATGTACGAAAATGGCTCGATGACTGGTTTGCCTCAAAAGAGCAACAGTTTTTTTCGCGTGGCATCCACAAATTGTCAGCCAGGTAGGAAAAATGTATAGCTAGCGATGGGCAATACTTCGAATAAAATATTTTTTTATCATTTTCATACAATAAACGTGTATTTTCTATACAAAAATTCCAGTTTCATATTTATAGACCTGGTATATGGTGCAGGATGAGGCGCTTAGCCTCGTGCAAACCAATATACACTTTTAAATAAATAAATCATTTAAGTTTGCCGTTGCATGGCATACCTTATACGTCTAGCAACGGACACGGCTACTCAGTGACTGGAAGCGAAGTAGTGTGCTCATTACCGCGACTTGACTTGCGACATCGAGAAACACAGGAATATAGAGCAGAGGGATCTACGGGTGATCCATGCACGATCATGCAGAGTGGGTGTGCGTGCGGCTATCGATAACTCATGTACGCTTACAATTGAATACCATCATTCGATCTATGAAAGGGACCATGTGTATCATTTGCTTACCGGAAGGACCAAACGAGCGGTTACAACATATTACTAACAAAAATCAAACGTTTTTGTTAGTAATATGCATAACCTACTAACAAAAATTAAATTTTCTTACTTTTTGGATTTGGATAAAGAAGTTTTATTGTTAGTAATATGCATATATTACTTGTCTAGTATTATGCACATATTACTAGTCTATTAATATGCATATATTATACTGATTGGAAAAAAAAACTATAATAAACATGACTTTAAAGTTCTTGGTAAACAGTTAATATATTATTATTGAACGCAAGTCCTGTTACAGTTATTTCATAAAGATTAATGAATTCTTTGAAGCATACATTTTTCATTGCATGCAATTGCAAAGAAAATTTATTTTCCCAACTCACTGAAGACACTAATTATAAATTTGATTATAGATTCGATTGTGGATTTGATTATAAATTTGATTGCAAATTTCTCAATGTATAATCACACTTAACACATATTTATATGTAAATCTAACTTTTCATTTTTATTCAACATTCATTCATTTTTAATTAATAAAATTTCTCTTAAAATTCAAAACCAAGGATCCGAAAATCCCAATGGATTATATTTTATGTAAATCCAATGATTTTTTTCATTTAGTACCGAATCAATGATTCTATAAATCGTTAAAAATCGCATATTTTACATTAGAAGATTGTTGCGCCGAAGGTTTAATGAAAAATGTAGTTATCAGTCATCACTCGGTACGATTTACCCTTGATGACAGAAGTCCTTACACCAGAAGGACCAATATCTATCAACAAATGTTTATATGACGGAATATATCGAAATATTCTTGTAATACGATTTTACCAATTATTATCAGGAAAGTAAATATAAACAAATTGAAAGCCATGTCAATATTGACATAGCCTCAAGTTACCAGTAAGAAAATAGTGCGAGCGTCAGTGCGTTGGTCTCAGTATAAATAATGAGTAATGTGGTGTTAGAAAATAATTACTTTGATGATATAAAAAAAAATAATTACACACTTAAGATTTGTAGTTATAAACGAAGGTTAAGGGTGTTGATCTTAGGAAAAAATTCCAATACACGAACATTTACTTACTTAAAAGTAAAGAGAATCCTTTGCTATAATTATTCCTTATAATTCTTTTTCAAAAAGCTAAAAAAATACGATCCTATCTCGAAACATATAGAATACTTGAAAATTACGGGGTGGGAGTTGGAGTGATTTCGATTACATTCATCTACGAGAGTACAGTGCCCGGTATACAGTATCTACATTGTCTAGAATGAACGTAGTAAGGGTAAACCCGTTTGCGGCACTCGAGGAAAACAGAGAGAAGTATCGAGCTTCTGGTCCTGCGTGCCTGGTGTGGTCGCGACCACGGATAAGCCCTCTCAAACCTAATCCCATAATATCCTTGAGCCGGTATCGGCATTGACACCAAAATCGCGCATTCAAATGGACATCGTCGTTCTCACCGCGGTGTAGCGCCAGGAGTACACGAGCAACACGCATACAGTGTTCCAGCGACGACGCACAAGGATACACCGTCAGTCTAGATACACCATATGTATAGAGTATATGCGAAGGGACGCGGTGTGGTTTGGCAGGTCGTGCACCGAACAATGCCGGGGATGATATTGCCAATATTTGGTTTGATTCTCGCACGAACGTGTGTCGTAGCCTCGTGTTGGTTCTCGCTGGTCCGCTCGTTCGCCTGCGTTCCGCCCTACGAAAATGGCAACTGTATACGCTCGCCTGCATCGCACATGCAAGGCTGGCCCTATCAACTTTATATGTATCCGTGTATGTATTTCTCGCTTCGGTTGGGTATATTAGATGTGGCCGTATTACCATTTGAATGCCTGAATGGTCCTTGCCTCTCTACCTATACCATATTACTCTCTGGTTCTCGAGCTGCTGCTGCTGCTGCTACTGTTCTGACCAGCCTTTGTCAAAGCGATGTGCTCCTGACCGCGCGTAGTATCTCTCTCCTGCATATTCACTGCACCCCCAATATGACCAGCAGACCGTATGTCACCGTACGTGAACGTTATTTCGACACTTGGCCTAGGTACCCTCCGTGCGTACGAATAGAATGTAAGCTCTTTAACTAGAGTTAAGAGTCATGCGAGGTGGTTGTCCATGCTGTTGACAGTATAAGCGACTCGCTGAACAAGTAGCGAACAAAGAAAATTGTGTCAATTTTTAATATATTTAATACAAATAAAACTGTATACTCACTTAGGGTTGTGCTGTAATAAGTAATTTAATTATAAATTAAAGATGTTACTTTAAGAGAATTAATGGAAATAGAATCAATATGCAAACTGTGTGATATGAACTGTTATGTTGACTTATGGAAAATAATGTTTACATAATTTTAATTATACAGTTATCAAAAGTGTAATTGTAAACGAATGGTGTTATATTAATACTTAAGCTGCTCCGTTAGTTGTACTCGCTTTGAAATAATATGTTAGTCAAGTGTAATATTGATGAATCATGTTACAATAACACACTTGTTTTTACAATATTTATTTCCAATTTTGTGATATGTGACGAACGCATGTTACAATGATACCTTTAATGAAAGTAGAATCAAAGTATAAACTGTGAAATATGAACCGTTATGTTGTCTCATGGAAAATAATGTTTACATAATTTTAATTATACAGTCATCAAAAGTGTAATTGTAAACGAATGGTGTTATATTAATACTTAAGTTGTTCCGTTAGTTGTACTCGCATCGAAATGATATGCTATTCAAGTGTAATATTCATAAATCATGTTACAATAGCACACTTGGTTTTACAGTATTAATCTTCAGTTTTGTGATATTGATGTGATATTCTGACAAATGTGATATTAATTAATGTATGTTACAATACACACGTTTTTTTTTATAGTATTCACATAATTTCCACATTTTCAAATGTTATGTGTGAAAATGTATCCGCATTTGCCACATACATTTGGAGAAAGATATTTTTTAGAATTTCCAAATATATGCGGATCAATTTTTACTGACAAGAGAAGGTCCCCAGGTATGTCATCGTTTTCTACTCAAAATCTGCACAGAAATGTTGTAGATGATGCTAATAACACATTCTGAAAGTTATATAGTCTCAACCTCTTGAATAAAAAAAAGAAATGGCTTTATAAATACAGCATATAAATAATAATAACATGCATGCGGTGTGCCGCCGTTTCTAACTACAAAATGTCTTCCTTTTTTTTCTCATACGGACTTGGGTTCGTCAATGGTAAAGTTAATTTTTTTATTCAGCATATTTTAGACAAAAAATACTTAAGGCACAGTAAATTATTTCAGTTAGCCCAACTAATGAAAACTGAGTTTTCGTATTGGCAACAAGTATCAGAAGTATTGGTATTAATGAAACAAATTTGCCGGACATTCTTGAATTCATCGAGGTCAAGGATGTCGTATCCGCTTTTAAATAATGCATACTGCAACATCGTAGTGAAAATATTTGAAGTAAATTGGTTATGAATCAATGAATGAATATTGATAAAAAAAATCTCTATCGTAATTCTGATCTACATCATTTAACATCAATCGATCATGAATTGCCCTGACAAATATTTTATATTGACGAAATAAATAAACATTTAATGGTTGACAAACTCCTGTAATTCCAGCTGGGATTGTCACCACTTTTCCTTAGTCAAGAATAACATTTCGTAGCTGAATTGGATTTTTTTGTATATAAAAAAAAAGGTTTATTATACAGCCTTTTTTAAAAGGAAGAAGTTGTGTCTAGAACTTTCAGAATGTGTCATTAGCATCGTCTATAACATTTCTCTGTGCAGGTTTTGAGTATAAAACGGTGACACATCTGGGGACCTTTCCTTGTGAGTATTAATCTGTAATATTTACTGTAAATCTGCGACGGCTTGAAATGCTTTCGTTGCATTATTAATAAACAATTATTGTGTCATATATATCAGCAAGGTTGCAAGAATGATATGGCGAACCAACGAGAGATGGGACACTTTTTGTTAAAGGAGTCCTGTTAGATTAAAAAATAATGATTTACTGTGTTGAAAATTTGGTTTTCAGAGAAATGATAAATTCTGTTAAAAATCTGTTGATCGAGGACTGGAATGTAGAATGTTTATATTGTTGAAGGAAGCACAATTCAATCAATCGGTTTCACCGTGAACTAATTTTTCGTTTTTTCATCAACTTTCCATATTTTTTCCTTCTGTTTTTTTTTTGCAATCTGGTGTGCATCTTGTCTCGAAAAATCTGTTCCTCGTCTTACTCCATCTATGCATCTCCGTATCCCTTTCTCGTGCTTCTTCGCTTCTCCAGTTTCCGACGTATGTCTACTTCATTTTCCTCATTAAGGTTCTTTCATTCTCTTTCAAGTTATTCGCCAGATTATCGACCTCTTTGTTTTGTTTTACCATTTCATTCTTTCTCTCATCTTACTTTCTTCGTTACCGTTTCTACCTGTCATCTGGCTCTTTTACTTTCTCCTGTTCCCACCTAAGTTTTTTTTTCTAACCTCTTCGATTACTTTACTTCACAATATTTATTTACGCTTCACTGTTCTGTATTACTCCACCCATTTCATCTCAACCTCTTTCAAAACCATTGCCTCAACGTTCCAGACCTACAACACTCTTTTCTTACCGTTAAGCCCTCTCGTACGTTCCTAACATCATCCTTTTGTTCTCACACGTTCAAATTACTCGCCATCGGAAACGAAAGTTTTTCACGAAGTGGTGTGATTTTGAATATTTCCATGAGCGAATTGAACTACTACGGAAATCATTCGTCAGACAATGCTACAAGCATGACTTTAACAAAACATTTTTTTATATGCTTCACCATGTATTTTGAAAAAATCTGACCTGCCCTACCTTTTCGTACTAACACGAACCAACAGTTGGTTGTTGGTTCGAGGTACGCATACTGCATTACATCATATACCGACGCCATGCGCTGCAGTAAACTTTGGACGCATGCCTGGCGTTTGCTTTTTCATTGAAACGATCCTCATTGTGGTTAGACGTGCAGCCGCGAGTGCATTGACAATGGGTCAATGGAAATATTGATACAGCTTTACGGAAAAATCTTCAAACAGGGAAATACAAATGCATGTTTGTAGTATACTGTTGTGTTGTCGCTTGATGGGACGATCCCGCGCACCCCATTCTCATTGTCGAGAATAGTGAACGTAATTCGGGGCGTGAGCTAAACCTATATTCCTACGGAAAACATGAGATGTCAAGGATTAAAATGATGCGACCCGATGCGTCTAACGTAAAAATGCATATTGAAGTAATTTCTGTCAACGTTTGAAGTCATTTACGTCTAATTAATTCATAAAATAGATTGTTACGATGCAAGTATAGTCGAAAAATGATTGAAAACCTGATAAAAGTCGAAGAGCAATTGATACGAAGAGAAAATCGGTGGGAGAAGTAGTTCAGAACATCTTCCTACTTTATCCTGTTTAATGAATTCGAACTAATCATCGAATTGGTATAGCCTTGTGCCGACCTCGACCCCCGATGTAGAATAATGTGTCTTGCACCCTGCGTGTCCAATTGTAGCAAATGAACGAGGAGGGTAGCAATGGTATAAACCAACAGATCGCGCGTAAAGTGCGACAGGTGGCCCGTGAAATCAGTGCACGACAACTCGTAACGAATCTAGCGGCACACCCTCGACCGATATGGTTCATTATGAAATAAAGTGTATAATAATATGAGAGTCAATGCTGTTGTCACAGGGGTGAAGCATCTATGACGAAGAAATTTCGTTTTTCACACGATTCTACACTTGAATTTAAAAACTGCAATTTATGTATTTTAATATTCCGAAGTTAATAAATAAAACCATAACGTGTTGAAAGAATGAAGTAAAAACAAGGTTGGAAGAGCGATATACGTAGATCATCACCATCGATAAAAATAGCTGCGTTAGCACTAACGAGGCAATGGCGGTGATGGGTGGTAGCGATGGTATTTTAGCATTTTCCGTTTGTTTCCATTTAAATGGTAATCGTGTTCACGAGATATAATTGTATTTACACGTAAGCCCTGGTGGCCACGGCGCCAACTCCCTTTTTCCTTCTCTCTCGCTTTTTCCCTCTTTGTCTCTCGTTTTTTCTCCTTGTCTACATCTCGCTATTGTTCGCATTGTTCTCTCCTCTCGACAGCATTTCAGAAGACCTTACACCAGGCTCCGAGTTACTGAGCATTCCAACTTCAACGATGTAGGTACTATTGCTATTATGTTACGAATTGTTGATAAAACTTCCACTCAACTTTTGCTCCCTTTTATCGTTTTACAATAATCTATTTAGATTAAGATATCATTATTTTTTTTTACTGTGATAAAGCAATTACGAAACTGATTAGTTTTGCTTCTTTATAGAGAACTTTGTGATGAAATTCTTCGAGATTTTCCACGAGATGGAACTTTTGATGTGAAAACACTTTTAGGGGAATCCCTGCCAAAACTGCACTCATTTGTAACGATGCCTGCCTTGCATATAAGTAGACGATTCGAACGAGAGGAATATATACATGACAATCCGGATTCGATCCCCGGTGATCACCATATATTTGCTCTCGTTGATACTTCGGCAGGCCATCATCACTACCATTTCTACACACTTCTCCGAATTCTCCGTCCGGTCATCACACATTAATCGATACCGACCTATTGAAAATTCAGTAAAACAGTCATAAGTATCCTGTACGTCAGTATCTAAAATATCGTCTGTTACTATTATGTATAGTCGAAACGTCCAAATTTATCATCTGAAATCATCTCAAAATCCTTTTTGTGAAAAAAAAAAACGTACTGGCGTCTATAGACTAATAGAAAAGAAAAATG
>OZ012708.1:5844587-5921333 GCA_963942595.1 Cylloceria caligata | reverse complement strand
GATATTTGTGGCCAGAGATTTTGTGTGTGTGTGTGTGTGTGTGTGTGTGTGTGTGTGTGTGTGTGTGTGTGTGTGTGTGTGTGTGTGTGTGTGTGTGTGTGTGTGTGTGTGTGTGTGTGTGTGTGTGTGTGTGTGTGTGACTTGTTTTGTCTTTTGGTTCTTCTCTTCAATGGATTTCTCGCCCACACATCTCTTCGATCTCTGTAACGTGTGCGCTTGCTTATCCGTTGCCGTTATCCGAGCAACATTCGAATACGCTGGAAGCCTTTCTATTCGCGATGTCTCTCGTGAGAGCTCGAGCGAGGCGAGATACACACAAAGAAAAGTACAGACACTACCGTGATGCAGAATCGCGGGATCTCTCATGGTATCCTGCCCTGCCGCAGTGGAAACGTGTGGATATTCCGCCTGGGCAAAGGCTCCTATCATTCGTTCACGTGTTCAAGGGTCCAAGCATCTACCGGTACCGCACTTCTATCGCACACATGTATACGTTTTACCTACCGTATTTCGACAAGATGTTTCAAAAATGTTCAACTACCAATTTTCCTTATTCGAAGAATTTACTTGACTCGAACACTTTAAACTTCTTTTTCGGAGTTTCGTTGTTACCCTCGTTTGTCATCCTGGGTTACCCAAAGTTCTTTTTTAAATGCGCACCAGAGGACTATTTATTTTTTTCTCGAGGCGCCTCATTCAAAGTGCGTAACCCTACATTTGTGGCTAAAATAGTTGATAACTGACATACTTTGATATTTTTTTTGGGTGTTGAAGCGTCTTTTTTGTTCAAAATTCAATTATTGGAATATCTAGTCCCACGATTTGTTACTTCATTAATAATGAAACATATTCTGCAATATTTAAAGAACGATTCATAATTATTTCGTTCGATTCGTAATGACAGTTTTTAAATGACAGGAATTTTTAAATCATTCAATCAATTTGACCCAATATGACAAATGCGAGACATATCAGAAGTGTGACAATTGTGAGCCAATTTAATAATTATGAGAGAGTCGGTTGTGATAAAAATTGATTCTTTCAATCTATAAATCTTACAAAACGAACCAAGCAACACGTAAAATGTTCTTCATTTTCTTGCATTTAAAAATATATTTTTCCAACTTCAAACGTCTACGTCAATCCAGCTTTAAATGGCAACTTTAGTCACCGATGCTAAGGGTATCGATATACGTGAAATTTTAAATAAATTCACAGAGAAAGAAATTATTGATTATTACTACCAATTTGCATGGTTTAATACGCTTCAGTCGATAAATTTGCTTGCGCCAATTCATTAATTGGCTATCGACCAATAATTTTTATTCCATTATTTCGCATAATTCTCAATACTCGAATCTCGAATTGAATCTCTTTATTAATATAATTGCACACCCTTATAGTTACAGGCCTAATGTTCAGTTACAAATAGCCAAAGATATTTAAATCGATGACAAATTTTAAAGCTAACCCTTCCGAGTTTCACACTTTTTATCTTAAAATATATTATGAAACATCCTGTAGTGAGCATGTATTACGTACTTGTCTCCGTACTGTGTTATGTAAGCATGTAAACGTCTAATGTACGTGAAGCAAGAACTTCTCTCCGCTCTTTCTGTTTCTATGCAGTACCGAGAGAGCTAGTATCACTGGAAAGAGATAGGGATGGTTGGGATGGTCCAGCAACGCCATACGGTCCGACAGAATAGAGATCGGGCTGCGATGTCTGTACTTTCATGCTGGACACGAGCCCATCGTTACAAAGTATTTCAAAGTATATAGTAGATCCCGAATATTTCTTTCGTCCAGTGGTACTCTCGTTGGCGTTGGTGGATACTTGTATCCTTTTCGTCTCACCCTAACCCTCTTAAACGACGATGTCTGCCCCCCCCCCCTGCTCGTCTGTTTCTCTG
Source organism: Cylloceria caligata (assembly GCA_963942595.1). Lineage (NCBI taxonomy): Eukaryota > Metazoa > Arthropoda > Insecta > Hymenoptera > Ichneumonidae > Cylloceria > Cylloceria caligata. Next base: position 5,919,420 of record OZ012708.1, on the reverse strand, counting down.
CCATACACGTAAGTTATAGACCGACTTATATAAATGCACACCCGATGTGTTTCCCTATAGCGCACGTCCTATCGATATCGTCGAAGTTTGACGCATATCGCCCAGACGTTTACTTTCACGAGGAATATTTTATTTCGTAAATATCGTCGAAGGTAAATACAATTGAAAGAGATGTTCTACTATTGAGTCATTTTACAATTGAATATTTAATATTCTTATTAATTGGGTTTAAAGGTTTATTAAAATAATTAGAATCTCCAGGGGAATTGATAAGTAGTTTTGCTTCGTTCGAATGTAAAAAAAAACTAAAGAAAGAAGATTTTTGTTATAAAGTTTTGTGATGCGTTTATAGTGTTTTCGTAAAAAAATATCACATTTTCATGTCAGGATACTCGATATGGTATAATACACTGAGGTAATGTGGCTTCACAAGTGGACGTTGAACAAGTTTTCGGATTGAATTTGACGTAAATCGATCTGGATGTACAAATGTTATAACACTTTGAATTTTTTGACAAATAACTTGACGCAAATTTAAAGATATCGAGTTAAAATTTTGTATTCAAACAAAGTCTGAGCAACGATTGATTTTCAATTTACTAAGAATCCATTGAGTAACTAAAATATAATGAGAATTTGGGATCGTCGAGTTTTAATAAAAGTTACTTTCAAGACAGTTAATGCCATAATTCTCTCTAATTTTTCAAATTGTTAAATGAAAATATTGGAAAGTAAATATTGCTTCTTAAGAATGGTTAATTGACTAAATTTTATCAATTTTTATAAGATAAGCTTGTGTATGCAACATTTAAACAAGTCTGCGAATTATAATATTTTGAGTACATTCACTATTCACAAATTGAACCAATTGAACAATCCCAAGTAAACCGTAGACTGAATCGTATTGAAGTAAACGGATATAAGAATGTTGACGTTAGATATTTCCCAATGGACGATGACCACCTGAATTTATCCTACGGATACCTAACATGTTCAAATCTGAGAATTCGTAACGTCAACACTATCTTGGCGTGGTTTCGTCTGCAGCATAGAGAGTCGGATAAGCCAGAGGCGTACGCTTTGGCCTAACCGCAACAATGCAATTTCCTGTGCTCAAATTCATACCGAGTGACTGCAAGTTGGTGGACATCGCTGAGGGAACAGAGCACCGTATAATACTCTGTGTGGATTTACGCGGAAACCGATCTTGCGCAATGTGTTATCTGTCTCTCGCATTCTACCCTCAAGTTCATTTGTTCATTTGCTACTGCGGCATCGAGATACGACAGTGAAACAACGACAGTTTGTTGAACTTTCTTCGAGACCAATCATGCGGGACTGCAATGAACTTACGGGGGTTTTCTCATCGAACTCGATGCAATTCCGCCAACAGTATGGGATTTTTCCGGTGGTTGTGTTACTTAACACATAGGAATAAGGGTTGCGTACGTGGAGTTACGATCAATCGAACTACTTTCGACCCTACGCCATACCTCCCTGCGTCTCAATACCAGACAGAGAAAAGAGGTATTTACACATGAATACCGAGGCTGTGCGGCTTATCGCAACGCGAATGGGAAAACTGAAGAGACGTTATATATATATATAGGTTTTGTGGTACGTAGAGAGCCGATGAAAGCTCCTGCGGACGACATCAAACTTATGCGGAAACAGTTTTGCGGCATTTCTCTTCGAGTCTTTCTTCTCAAGCATCGGTTTGATGGGTCGCGTTATTACGAACTCTGGAAGATATTTTTTGGAGTATAATTCATATATGGTAACCTAAAAATACTGAAAAAGAAATTGTGTTGCACGTTGAAATCCTGCTACTTGGATTGCGACTTGACAAACAGAAAAAGAATGAATATTTTCACAAATGAATTGTTTTTTTTAATAGCCCGGTTCATCCGTGCAAAATTCATTTGTCATTTTTAACTTGCCGCAGACTTCAAGTTGAACCGATGAACCAAATTGACTTTGCAAGGTGTCAGTCTCTTCATTATAGGATTGCGTGTGATCGGAGCACAGACATTTTGATTTGAAGTTCTTGCGCAGAACATATCCTCATTTTTGTAGTAGATTTGTCTTCGCGCAGTAATTTATTACCAAATTTTCCCTATCTTATGTTCCAAAGTATATCACAAAGTGTATTTCACAAAGTGTGTATCGGTAAGCGTGTGTCACAAAGTGTGCATCACAAAGTGTATATCACAAAGTGTGTATCTTTATGTAAAGTGTATTCTTGTTGGTTATGCAGCGTTTATTTATAACACGCTTTATGCGTGTTATCATGCATAAACTTGTATTTTAATAAGTCACTCCGAAGCCGCGTTGTGCATTTAATACAGCTAAGGTATAGTGCAAGTGTATCGTTTCAACACGCTAAGCGATACAACACACTTACAATGTGTATCGTGTGTTGATCCAATACGTTTTACAACACGCTTCTCTCTACAGTGTATCAAGTTGTTCGACGATGCGACAATTCGTGTCATGCTGCGGTGCAATGTCAAAAGACGTCAAATGGCAGTTTTTGTCGCGTTAGTTTGCGTTAGGAATCCTCGGAAAACTACCGAGACGAAACTTCCTCTTTGCCCGGGGAAGATGTGATTACTTCTTCTTTGAGCGTTGGAGTTGCAGTCTTGGATAGAATATTAATGAAGTAACTTGTTTAACTGAAACTTTGGAATTTCTTACCGATCTTCCGGCACAGTGAGATAAATATGTTCACGTGTATTCTGAACCAGTGTCGTATACCGCGTGTCGATATTTGATAAGAGGAACACGATAATCGTTATCATTATTCGAACTGTCGTTTCGCTGTCTATCATAATTGTGGGACTCGGTGAGTGTCACAGAACTCAGCGATTTTCCTTGGTGCCGTTCACCGCACCCGTGAATCTGTCAGTTATTTCTTGCGGGAGTTGGATCGCAACCGTCTCATAAATCGGATATGACAGTTGCTTAACCGATTGTAAAAGTGAGTACGGGATTGTGTTGCGTATATATGTGATCTACTGGCACGGCGAAAGGAAATTACTGATTGGCATAACGAATTTGCAAAGTTACATACGCTCCGGATGATTAATTTCACTGAGTCAACTAATTTGTTGCCGCAACCTATTAATATGTTGACATATTAACTTTTTTTTTTTCGTTTGATACATTAATCATAGAACTTCCCATTTGCGTTAACGCATATTTCGAGTTGCCAATGCCCGCAGACATAAATTTCTTTAGGTTCGCTATAATTAAATCTTTAATGAAATCATCTGAATAATCTCAATCGTCATTTATCATCCTGTTATCAATCTTGCAATTAGAGATCGGTCCGTATTGGACTAAAGCAAATCACCTGAATGATAAAACGTAAGAGAACGGAACTTATATTGTTGTTTCGTGTTACGTTTGCATAAAACAATGTAATTTAGCAGTTAAGTGAAATCGGGGATCTACGGATTTCCGAGAAAAGTGTTTTTGTTTGTTGGTAAAGAAAAATCGTATAAAAAATCCCACGCGATTAATTGTTGGTTACGATGTTCTGATCGTGTAAAAAAAAATCCCTAGATCCAAATATAAGAAGATAGGGCGGGGGGGTAACATAAAAAAAAATAGCAAATAACATTGAAAAATATTGCAGTTCTTCTAAAACAGATCTGCGAATTCCTTACATCATCGTAACATCGTTACAAACAATTAATCATATGTGATTTCCTTTACTGATAAAGGCAAATAAAACTCACTTCCTTTCCTTAATTCATCTCCGCGAGGTGACACTTTATAATGAATGATATTTCACAGTAAGAGGTACACGCGATACAAAACTACTGATCGATAATTCTGTATTTATGGGGCCAATCACTTTAAAGATTTCTTCAAACTCTTATACTCTTCGTCCTTTTCTATTTCTTTTTGCCGCGATGAAACGAACGAACGATATGAGTAGAAGAGTTTGATTCTTTTGTTTCGGAAACTTCCATCGTGAATATATTATACGATTTATCTTAAGTGTCCCAGGACACGAGAAAACTAGTGTGGAACGTTGAACTCTACTTCGCTACTCACGTTGCTTTCTCAGTTTTGCGCGAGTTGCTCGTCGTTGCGAGAAAGGAATACAAATTGCCAGTATATTTACGTACTCACCCGCACCCATCTTTACTTCTTATGCTGCAGTCGCTCTTCTCTTCTCAATGACCTTCTTTCGGACTCTTCTTTGACTATACGGACACGAGCGATTTACGATGCATATGTTGGAGCCCTGCGCGAATGCTCGATTTATGTCTCCGATCTCTTGTACCGAAGCGAATTGTACTCTTCGCTTGTTTTATTTAATATTCACAAAAGTATTGCTACCCGAGTCATCATTAATGATATCGGAAAGTTTTTATTTGGCAGTGTCAGTTGGAATTCAAACTTATTATTCAAACAATTTAATTTAATTACATTTTTTTTTTTACTAATTTATGTTTATTTATGGGGTTTTTATTGGCTGTCAAAATAACGCGGAACCTACGAAACGTCTTGACCGAATGCCCTTTGGTTATTGTTTTATAGAAAAGATTATTCAAAAAGTTTCCATTATAGAGAAAAATTAGATTGGATCTCATATCTTCAAAAAATTATCTCGTTTATTGATCTGTAATCGATCTATTGAAAATTACAGCTTAAACAGATTATCGTTAAATAGTGAGCGGTTGATAACAATAGAATGTAAACAAGTATCTTCGCCAATTTTCGTTCGATCCTATTTAAAAACTAACAGAACGATAATGATACTTTAAGATCTATTGAGTATGATTTTAGTATTGATTCGTGCGCTAGTTTTTGAGGTTAACCGAATAAATTGAAGATTTTCAGTGTCTCTATTTATTTATCGATCACTTGTTCGGCGCTAGTTTCTTTATCGCGCAGTGATTAACGCGTTCAACAAAGGCTCTCTCTCTCCCGTTCTCTTCTCGCAATCCTGATGAGATTGTCTTTCAACGTCACAAAATTCCTAAAAAAAAATATTACCCAATCGCGACATTTTTGCATTAAAAAATTCGAGTAGACATTTGATAGATGGGACGTCATAAGGAGTTTTTATTACATTAAAAAGAAACGTTTAAGTTGATCTCAATACTTGGTGTCAAGATACTACCGCGTCTTTTAAAATTCGTCCATATTCTACGAGTATTTGCATTCCATTGTACCATACTGCTATATAAAATAATCTGTACATTCAAAAAGAAAGATTAAGACACACCATTTGTGTAATTAAATGATTAATTAATGAATAACAATTCGTCTAAAAGTCTCGTGATCATCAAATCGAAACACGTGCGTCGTATTTTAAGAAGCCGAGTTAAAATATCGGGGCGGTATGTAGTTGGTACTTTGGAAAGTATATGTGCACGGTACCGAGTAAATATGATGATCGGTTCTCTCTTACGCGACTCTCTCACTCGTATTTTTCCTTGCTCGTCCCCTCTCGTGTGTGCCGAGACTGCTTTTCATGCCGTGAATGCGAGCGGCAGCAGCCAATTTAATTTATTCCGGATGCAACGGACGTTAGTACGGCTTGCATACTTTTATTACTATTTAGGAGTGGGCACTCGCGTTTGGTATATATAGCAGAGACGAATCGCGGAGGAGAAGCACCAAGAGGGGAAAAAAAATTAAAGTAACTGCGCTCCAGCGTATTTGGCGCATGTTCAACGTCCCTAATGCGGCGTTACACCGGCAGCAGACGTTTCGTATACGTCGACGACGATGGAAGTAGTATGTGCGAGGTATGCATGCCGCTCGGTAAACGCCGGAAAGAGTTCATCCCTACGTTCAATCCTGACTTCGTTTCTTCTCCTTTTCCTCTCATCTATACGCACCGGCTTTCCTCTATACCGCACATAGAGACTGCTACATGACATTTTCTATACAGCATTGGTACTATGCTGTACGCGAGGGATGCTTTTGTGTGCAAAAGAGTCACATAAATTTTTTTTTTTGGTGGTGGTGGGGTGTACGGTCATCCATATATTCCTTTGGTTTCCCTCGGTATGTCCATAAGAAATGGGAAGCCGGACCCTCGCAGTATTGTCTCTGGCACAGTCTCGCGCTTATATTCAACCAACGCGTGTATATCACCGCGTACCACACGGGATCTCGAGAATTATTTTTATGGCCAGTGGACATAGACGGAGGAGAGGGAAAATAGCCTTTGACCACTAATAAAGTAATTCTCGTGACTCTCCTTCGAATCTCTGGATTCGTTGATAAAATCGATGATGTTAATCAATCGGCAACGACGAGGGCAATAAGAAATAGATTGGCGAGTGCGATTCCTCGTTTTATCGTAGAGATATCTGCCAACCGAGTGAAAAGATTTGAGTTCTGCAGTTGGTATCGAAGCCCGGCAAATCAAACGTATGAGTTATTCTAAGTCAGCATTTTTTTTTTCACGTAAGGACAATAATTCAGACATTATCAAATAATTGGGAAGGGGGGAGGGCACCTCCCCCATGGAAATAAAATATATAAAAGATGTATTTTAGATATATGAGATATATTTTGACGAAAAATTGTATATCTTGGATTTTAAAAAATGATATTTACAAAATATATATGCAACGGGAAAATATATCTTTGATGTATCCAAAATATACTTAAAATGTATTTCTGATATATACGAACCGATAAAAATTTCTATACTTCGAATATATTTATAGATATATTTCTTTTTCATGGGAGATATATTAGTAAATGTATTTAATTTTTCTTTAACCGTCAAATCCAGATATAACAAATCGCGGAAAGGGGATTCATGTTTTTTTTTATTATTATCTTTCATATAAAAAAAATTTGTATTATTTTTTATCCACCGATCTACAGATTTTTTTATATGATCAGAAGATCGTTACGAACTATCAATCGTATATTGAGAAAATAATGTTGTTCGTCCAATTAAATACATTTTGTTGATCAAGAATTTAGTCTTTTAACAAAATGTCATTTGAAATAACAAAACCAATGAGATATCAACGAAATTTTTGAAGTAACGAAATTGTTTCATTGCTTTAAAGAATGATTGATCATCATCACGATCATCATTGTATATATTATCATCATCATTTGTAAACATTTCTAAACACATTTATGCAGAATATTCTATCTATGGACTGTAATTATGCTACTTTTCTTACCAATGAAAAAAAAAAAACAACTTTTTACTTATTGTTAGTTTCATAGAATTCGTTGGACAAAAATACACAAGAAGGATATTTAAAATCCTTTTTGCAAATATATATTTAGAAATGAAGGTACACATCCCCTAATTTTGCTTACAAGTTACGATAGTAGAAAGTTCTATGCTTTTTCTGCCGGGGATATTTCATACGATTTCTTCTCCGCATTTTGTGCACCTAGAATTTTCCTAATTTTTCATATTTTTTGTGAACGAGTGTGAATAGAAGGATAATTCAAGAGAATGAAATAAGGGTGGCTTGATACCGTGAGATCTACCCGACTACATAGAATTTTACAGTACGGGAACGACAGAATTTCACGCCAGAAAAATAAGAAAAAAGAAGGAATGAGAAAAACTCGGAAGCTGGACTCGTGTCGAGGTCTTTTTTATAGCAGAAGAGCTGCGGGATATCTCGTCGCATGTATTGTCATACAGATAGAAGCTAAAACGGGGAAAACAACGTGATGCCCCCACAGAGAAGCCAAGATGGTTATCGCCAACGACTTACACTCGTACAATATACAACGAAGATTGTAATATTCTCTCGTTTGGACTCCGTCCCCCATTAAAGTTCAGAACGAATAACGAGAATCTCTTAAGCGACATGATCTATATCTTCATATCATTCACCAGTTATTTTTTTTATTTCTTCAAACGACACCCTCTACAACCTTTTGCGTATACGTCGTGGACCAAACACGCATAAAGCACGAAAGTGGCACTCAACATTTTTTCCCGAGTCCGTTGTTCTTTTACCCTTAAACAGATAAGCGGCTATCATCGTCACGAAACGACTTTGCTCTTGGGAAGATGGCAACTGTTGATTTTTTTTATCACTATCGATTGATTTTATTTATTTGAATTTATTGTATCATAGTCGTAGTCAAGTGTTTACGATTTATTTGCTTTTTATTATTAACATCGAATAGCAAATAGTCGAAAGGAACGTAGCGTATCTTATACAAATAAAGATCCAGATTCTGTCCATTTTGTTGTCCTTCGGTTATCGAATTTAAGGAGAGTTGAGCGCTTCGCACTAGTCAAATCAGTTATAATTAAAACTATTTCTACAATATTTGGTGTTTTGATTGTCTGAAAGATAACTTGCATAGCATAATATGTTTTTAATATACTGAAACATTCGTAATCATGTAATTAAAATTAAAGTTGAGTTTAATTAAGCTACTTACTCTTCGCGTTTCAATCAGCATGCACAGCACAAATTGCTGAATTTTTCGCTCAAAAACGTGTTTTTTATTCAACTTGTCTACAAAATTAATTTTCGCATCAAAGGCAGAGAGAGCATGTTCGCGAATGAGAGCATTTATCATAACATGATATGATTAGTTGGTAGAATATGGATATAACACGTTGAAAAAACAATTTTTCTTGAGTAGATTTCATCAATTTAAACAGCAAAAAATATTTCACGAATGAATTTATTCAATCATCTTCCACAAATTACTGAATAATTATTATCGACATTGAATGCAATTATAACAATTGTACCAGCCAGTTGTGTTATTAAATAAACTGTTGCCATCTCTGCCCGGAATTGCTTCGTGTGTGGTATTCTTAAAAATAAACAATGCGTATTGAAAATGTACTTGATGGCGAGGTATGCATCATCGAAAGGTTCTTGAAAAGGTATTCTTCCTTATCATTGAGGGAAACTTTCTATGCGTAGGTACCTCATATTATCGACTAGCCAGTTTAATTCCAATAACCCATTGAAGAAGATCTCAGAAGAAGTTTCTCTCGACAAAGTCTCCATGTCAAATTCAAAGTTGCAGAGTGGACATAGGACGCAGTAGACGGAAGCAGATCTCTCTCCGTCAATACTACGAATACCCTTGTGCTCCAAACTCTCTCTTACTCGTCGAAGCCGTGAGAAGGAATTAGTTCTCGAGAATCGTCCCCCTTGAGAGCCAGAGCGCGTCCCTTCGCAAAATGCGTAGTTATATGCCACCGAACGTTTGGTAAACTACTCGAAACTCGAGTGATAGAGTGAAATATAGATAGAAGAAGAAAGACAGATATATATATATGGATATAGTAAGTAATGGAGTTGAAGGTCCAAAGAGAAAACTAGATAGACTCCCTTTCCACCGTCCTACCCCTTCCGAAGCGATGAGGATTGCCCTGTTGGTTGGTTTGCAATGAGACGACGGTGTTGGTATCTTGGCTGGTGGTATTGGTGAAGGAGTACGTCTCTGGCCGGTTAGCCTCTTTATTCCCTAAGTTCGTGAATATCAGATCGCTGTACGAGTGGCAAAAGGATGGGCAGAGAATTGCTGGTAGGTGCGATCAGGACGAAGAGGGTTGTTCGTCGAGGATGGCAAACTAAGGGAAGATCCGTGGAATCGGATCCATTCACCATGACGTGTACGGGAGTAACTGCACTTGCCGAAGTCTTCCTCGAGGTCAAAGATAAGAGAGATGGCACATGGGTGAAAACGGCTAGTGCCGAGAGCAAGGAGCCCATTCAGTTGACAGCATGGTCGTCGATAAACGATACACTTGGCGATAGGGCCAAAAAAAGGGGAAGATAAAAGGAAAAAAATAAGAGAGAAGAAATCGACCGCAGCACATACTTGAATACACCTTTCTTCCTCTCTCTCTCTCTCTCTCTCTCTGGCTATCCTTTCTTGAACTTCCAATTTTTCATCGACCTGGGAAGTCCACGCGAATGAACATGATATATCGAAATGACACCGAGAACTTTTGATCGTGGTTCTATTCATAGGTATCCTGTTTTTCAGTGTCTCTTCCATCAACAGCTTTTTCCAATAGAATGATTTCTCTGAATTGAGAATATTTGGTCTTACGGTAACTTTTTGTCCTACTAGAGTCTTGTTGTACGACTTTGGACCGATAGATGTGGCTACGCGTTGAAAAGGCTTTATTTTTGGCATCATCATTTGAAAATGGACTCTTCTAAGTCTGAAATGACTTAAAGTTTGACCCTTCAGTATCAGTGGGAGAGAAAACGAGAGAGAGAGAGAGAGAGTCTCCCTTTCTTTCTAAATTATTTAAGAAATTACTACAACTACTCTGGTAACTACCATACAAATAAAAGTGTCACTACAAATACGATATCAATGTGACTATCAGCGCTATGTCGACTTTACATGAATTTCCTTTTACTGGTAAATCGTATCGTGGTTAATCGAATAAAAAAATCAATGAGACTGATAAAAATGTTGGAATATAGTCTTGCATAGTGTGGATATTGCAGTCTACATAATAATTACAATCCTGCAGTGCACGCTAGAGTGGAGAGGGTAAGATGCATACAAAGCTTAGCTGCATTCCGTTGCCAAGCTAGCTCAGGGTACTTTCCATATTCCAAGACAATGAGGGTCGAGGTGCACCGAGGCCATGACCGGAGCGCGTAGCGATCATCGCCACCGCTACCGGTGCAATCGGCTCTTTCTTTCCACGTTCCCATGCCACCCCTCAACCTTTTACATCGTACAACCTCGACAGCTATGCCTCGCACAGCTACTTTTGCTGTTGTTCGTGTGAGTTACGCTCTTAGCAGGTGCTTCGAGAGCGTGGGCTTGCCGAAGCTCTTCGCTGAAGCTGTAAGGTATACCCTCCACCCTTATACATGTACCCTTCGCGGAGAGAAATATATAGTACCTTTCAACCGTAGAAAGGGTGAAAAAGCTCTGGCAGTTTAAGACGGGTAGGAGGGAGCTTTGCGGCTTCGAGGAGATCCAGTCGTGGTTCCTTCTCTCGTCTTCGCCATCGACAAAGCAATCCTTCTACCAACCCCTTTCGCTCTTTCGTTCTTTCTTTATTTCTGTTTCTTTGTTTTGCTTCTCTTCTTTTTTTTTTTTTTGCTCCCCCTCTCGTTTTATCGTTTACTCGTCGGGACCTTTCCGCACAGTCTTTTTATCTTCGTACACAGTTGGCCAAGTTCCCAAACAAGAGGGAGACCGATTTGTATTCAATAACGCGACGATCTTTATCGTACGATTTAACATTTATTTTCGATGGATTGAATGTACATTATCAATTGAACGTATCGAAACAGCTGCTCCAGAGAAATTGGTACTTACTTGACGTTCAATCATTTTCTTTTCTTGTGGTCGATTTTTTTAACGACCAAAATCCATCATTTCCGTCACTTATTGGACGATCTTTGACACCAAGTTATTAAGAAAAGAATGCCATTTCAGGTTTTTTTTGGTATTCCTGGTACACATGAAATCATTATCAAATTATTAACAACAGAGGTAACGAAACGGAGCCGATAGATATCGTGCTATCGTAAAAATAGATATTCTTGAGTCGAGGGAGTCAATTTCATTATTTCATTATTCTAAAATAGGGATAAGAGCTTAACTTAGCACAAGTCTAAAATATATACATTCGGTATCCAAGAATATTAGTTAATTTCCGTTCGAATGATGAACCTAAACAAAAACATATTCGGGGGAATATTTTTTTTATCTACCAAATGGATATCTTTTGACTTGTGCTACTCGGAAGACCGGAGCTGATTTTAAGTTGGAACACTTTGTTATGTGATCAGTCTTCAAAATGAAATTATCTTTAATTTTTTTTTGGCTCTGATGCAAATCGCACTGTACTTAGTGTGTAAGGTACTCTCGCTGCTGGGAACTTTTAGCAGCTGTGCTATGTTGATGGCGAGCTCGCTTTTGATATCGACATGTAGAAGCAGTCGGAGAGTACCTTTTAAGCTCGGCTGAAACGCGTGGTAGTGTGAAAGCTCCGCCAGTTTTATTCGGATTGCTTCACTGTGGCAGAGGGACAGAAGGGAATCGAGGTGCGGAGAGAGAAATATTCCAGAAGAAAAGGAGTAACAACCTGCAAAGCGTTTGGTTCCTCTCAAGCTCTTCTTCTCACTTGGCACGACTCCCGAAAACTATACCCCGAGCCGACTCTCCTCCGTATACTTTGTATCCAGACACGACCTGATTTATCTCGTGCTCGCCAATGGTGTCGCAATGTACAGATTCTCACATGGGCTCAGAAAAGCGTACAAGTATTTCTTTCGTCGCTCTTTCTGGCTTTTCAGGATTTATACACCTTTTGGCCAATCGCCCTTGTACTCTTGTTCTAAAATTTTCGTTTATATTGAACTTGTTAATCTTTGATTATCGTTTTAATGTATGGGGGAGGAGGAAAGAGGAGCGCAAGTTTCTCTAAAATCCACAGAATATCAAATCAATAAGAAAACAGAATCATCTAATCAATATGTCTTATAATAAGCTTATGAGCATTGGGTAACATACCTGATGACTCGATGACTATCTTTAAATCCTCCTTTCTCACAGATTTATTAATGTTACAAACGAAAGATTTACGATTGTTTGTTTGAAATAATAATATAATTCATCTATATTTGTTGAAATATTTTGTGAATCGCATTTAATAAATTAATTACAAGTTCTCGTAATTGGCGCAAAAGCTATCGCATTAATTCCACCCATTTGTGGTTATTGTGAGATCAGAGAGGACTCATAAAGATTTGATGTATCGTAAAAAGTTCAAACGTTTATCAAGATTTTTAGTTATCTGAAGAGAACACATTAAAGTTCGACAAAAAAATTGAGCTACTTGGCAAACGAAAAATAATATAAAATCCATTACTTTAATATTGAATGAAGTTTAATAAAAATTTGCAATTTCTTGTCACAATTAACGTAAATGATCGTAAGGTGAATTTTAATATGGTTAAATGTGATGAATAGGTCACAATACATTAAATTATTAAATATACTCGAAATTAATTACTTGTTTGTGCCAAGGAACAAATTGTTGGAGCCGACTCAACCAATCTGGATCATGTTGGGTCAATTTACGGTGATTAAACTTGCACGGAGTAAAGTAGACACAACAACAACACAACACAAGTGAATTAGTTTTATTGACTTCCATCGTTACGACATTTTTTTTTAAATCCTGAAGTAAAAATTGATCAAATTTGCCCCGGTCTTTCCTACACCGAATATATTCTTTCCCTCACATTTTCCTCCACAAATTCTCTTTATAAAACTTATCGTAATATTACGAATCTTCTCGTTTTCATTTATATGATTTTACATATATTTTTCTATATTCCTCTTTCTACACAATTTTTTTTTTAATTCTAACAAATCTCGAGTCTGCTTAAGTAACACGTTAGCTTTGTCCTTTGCCATTTGATACGTATGTTGATTCTTTTCTATACTGAGAGGGTCATCCGTTATGTGATTCTGCACATAAAGCTGCTTCTTTCGCATGGGCAAGATTTTTTTCCCCGCTGTCGCGATGATAAGTCGCGGACAACCACTCGATCCCGGATCCCAATACCGCGAGGGTGAATTTAAGTCTTCGCCTCGGAGCAGGATTTCGTCGAGAGTTACTACTGTGCAGCCGCCGTTGCTGCTGCTACTGCGAAACCGGAGAATAACGAGAGATCGAAATACACGCTCGACGAGGCGAACACATAATAATTCTCGGTTCGCGAGAACACAAAACATTGAAGTAAAGCACCACCAGCTGTAGAGCAGCAGCATCAGCTTTGGTAATGTGCCTACGTTTATATAGATCCATCTACCTACTCTGCACGCTTCTTCGGCCGCTAAATCATGCAAATACTAATAATAGCACAGCGAAGCGTTGGATAATTGGAATGTAAACATCGAATGGGGAGTCTTACCACGATTCTGTGGCACACGATTGGGTAGGAGGTTGAGAAGGTTCGAGCCTTCTCCGTAAATTCTCACCCTGTTTAACTATCGCGAGGGGTGACATCCTCGGTTCCTGCGTTGTACGGAGGAAGTGAGTTGGGTTTTAGGCATTGGGGACTAGAGGTTCCTTGCTCGCACCATCCAGTAAGTCAGAGACCGTTAGCAGTGGTAGTCTGTTAATTTCAGTTTGGCGGAAGCGTCAGACGAATTTGGGGTTAGGGAATCGTTGTCGGGAGAGAACAAGCGAGGCACGATGCGCCGAAGCACGAGCGCACGCTAAAGGTGCGTATACAACGCTATATATATATATATATATATATATATTGCATCGCGACCTACGCTCCGCTGCCACTGAGGCCTCTTTCGTCTTTACCTAAACTGACTTGCACGGTATACGCTCCTATTGCGCGTCTGACAGGACGAGTGTACTTCCCCTCGCTGTCCCGTTCTACGTACATTCAGAACGTAATGAGACTCCTTGAAGGATGCGTCTTTGTCAACCCCTTCTCATCGTCTCTCACTCCCATTACTACCCTTCCCGTTTCGCTTTTACTACAGCAGTCATAGCCGAGCAGAGAGATATATTGCTCTTGGAATTCCTTGACGTCTTGAGTCAGATACAGAGAGATAGACATTTTCAAAATTCCATCTTCGCCACCTCGAGAGATGTAAATAATTGAGCAACGATGTCAAGACTCCGATTGGTAAAGGTACCGCTAATATTAATGATAATATTTTTTTTCTTACGGAAAACATTCATTTACTCGCGTTTTCCGTACGAAAATTTATATACGTGAAATATATGCTGAGAAGATACGTGTAATATAGAAGATTTTTGCGCATAAAATATATTTTTGGGCTTTCGCGATCCACAATTTGATGTGACACTGACATTTTTCACATCCGTCCACGTCGCCTTCAAAATAGTCAATAATTATGCAATTAGCACCTCCTTTTGTATAAAAGTACTACAACGTACGTGTTATTCATGGTCATGGATTTTATAGTATTTTAGATGTTTCCCATCAATCTGACCAATACGTTCAATCAAGTTTTCCGAGACTACAGTGAGTTCCTCGTCCACTGGAACGAATCTGTTTATCCCCCTCCTATGATCGCCGGAATCATTCGTGCCTCGGGCAGGCCACCCTTGCGGATTCCAGATAAGCTATATGGGGCTTCCCTTCTAGGTCTCTCTCGACCCGTTTCTACTGCCGCCTTTCGCCAGTAGCAGCGACGACATCGTAGCGACCCTCGAGGCTATCTCGACAAGGAAATCCTTGATAGGTCGTAGGACCACGCCGTAACCAACTACTACCACTATTATAGCCCCCGGAACAACTTCCAGTCTAGACCGTGTCTTTTGTACGGGTGACCACGCTCGTTCTACTAGCCTGCAAGTTGACTGGATTGCGAATAAAAAAAAATACAACAAACACACCGTGTTTATCCACAACCCTAAAGAAGAGCAAGACAAAAAAAATACTTGAACGTAAGGAATGAAGAAGAAACCCCACAAGATTGCATCGATAATTAAAGGAGACTGGGATAAAGCAGAGAGTTGACAGACGACACGGTCTATTATTCGGCCTCATCATTTGTTCCTGCGTTCTTTTTTCTCCCAAGAAAACAGACCGTGGACTTGAGCGTTAAACAGACACGCAAAAAGTGGAAGGAAGGTGGATAAAAAAAATCTTGGTCTCGATGGGGTGGCGCGTTTACGGTGAACCGGCTTAGTCGTAACGCTAAAAGGGAACAAGGACCGTACGGACCAACGTAGCACCGCGCAATGTACTCTGGATCGTTCATATTTGCTTCATTCGGAACTTCTTTTCCCTCTGAAACAAAAGCACGCCTAATTAACACGCTTGAGACAGTGTGCGGTTGGTTTTCTTCGTTTTTTTTTCACCCTCTCATTCTTCGCTCGTCTCTTTTCCTCTTGGATCATTCCTTGCCCAGTCTTTCAAGGCTTCCGTGTGCAGTTTGACTGAATGCCGACCGTGGGTCGAGCCAGTTACTATACATCTACATCACGAGGTATAAGTACGGCTCAGGGATTTGGTGCTGGTTTACCGGCGAAAAAACCAGGAAGGACGTACGGGAGGTGCGCTGAGAGTGGCGAAAGAGAAGAAAAATTGTAGGAATATGAGAAAGGGTGATGAAAAGAGATGGCTACCCCGGTAACGATTCAAACAAGTCTTGGTAATTAGCAGCTTCCTACACTGAAGCGCATCCAGGAACGGTAGCAGGCCTCCGGTCGGTAGGCTGACAGTCCTCTTTCTTGTGGTCGTCAATTTAACATGAGTAGCATCGGTGAAGTACATTGAGGACATTCTACTTGGATCTTGTGATGCTGTCCTCTTCTGTCCCGTAAGTAAGCGCGAAGAGCTTTTTTTAATTCATGAAGGGCACCTGTAAAGACCGCGATGCAATATACCGTAACTCGAAAAATTGAACAAAAACGAAGCGAGCTGGTTTTTCCTTGTACAGTCAGAGCAAACAACAATTTGTATTTTATCCGATTTATGGCGTCGGTAAATTATCATTTAAAATCAATGAATGACGACTTTATGATCCATTTTTCTTCTTTGCAGAAGCCTAACATGATTGTAACGGTAAATGAATACATCATGTTGGGTTTGGTTATAAATCCAATTTATTTAAACGTTTTTCAGATCTTTGATAACATATTTTTTTTTGGAGAACGACGTCGTTACCATCTTTTATTATCACAAACCCGATTATACGGAACTTCTACACGATGCTGTATCTTCAGTTTTGTTTCTTTTTGTTCTTGTTGGACTTTGAATGAACTCAAGCTTAATTTACTAAGCTCTATATTCGGTTCGGAGTGTGATATAATAATAATCCTGTTAGTAACTTTCTGCCACTAGGGGTGCACCACTGGGATTTCGAGGTAACACCAGGGAACTCATAGTGTGAATAATTGCGTGGTGCCTGGCACGTTAATTCTTGTGGCCATGCCGGACAATCTCTACAATGAGTCAAGTTGAATTAAAACAAAGAAGAACATCGACGATATGAAATGAGACCGAGTGTGAAAGATAACGACACTTTGTTGGTTCGTATGATTCTGTAACAACAAAATCTTATGAAGACAAACAACCGTGGAAAACTCTTGATTTTCACGACAAAACAGAGATCTTGCAGTGAAGCAATCGACACGTTACTTCCTTTTACAGATAAAAATGTCACCTTGTATATCGACGAAATACATAGAAAGAAACCTTAACTCAAATGGATTGTAATTTTATGCAAATCTGTGACGCTGTCAAATTTACGGATATCGCCAGTTCATTTTCGCCGATAACATTTTACGTTAAGCCATCTTTTGGAATTTTTTCAGCAAGATATATGGAATAAATGTCACAAAATATTTCTCAAAACCCGAAAACCCCAAGTTTCTAAGATGCTTCTTGCATCGAGGTACATTCTCACATCTTTTTATTTCCGAAGGAGTCTAAGAGTCACATTGCCTTGTCTAAAAAAAATTAAGTATCAACCGCAGTGGTGCTGCACTTACTCAGAGCTTCTGTCGTGTTCGGAATATAGTTTGAAATGCACATTAAGTAAACTATTTTTTTAACAACTATTGGATAATCAACAAAATGTAAAGCAGGTTGACAACAATAGTGAAGATTTTTTTTTCAATCTTATTAATCTTAATAAATGAAGAAAAAAAAACATGAAAATTACATGCAATTCGTAAGAATTATTATTAAACGGTGAAGAGGCTCTGGAATCACAATGATTGTGTCAATGTATCATCGAATATTCGTTCGTTCGTTTATTATTAATCGAGGAATATCGTTTATCGATGTTGGAGAGATTATAACGTTTATTATTACTGGGAATAATATTTAGGTTTATGAGTACCAAGATGATTTAAGGCATCCGTAGGGACTGGCTGTACATTTCAGTTTTGATTTGCCATCATATTGCGAAATTCCCTAATGCGATACCCTCTTCATCCAATGAATCATCATAATAAATTCATAAACGGTGTGTGCCTAAAGTCCTGCTGGTTAAATTATTAAGAGAATGACGCAGACGAGTACCAGTGATGGAGTAAATCTCTTGGCACTCACTGTACTTCGTTTCGCGAGAGTCAAGTGAATCTTTTGTTTTCCACATACAATTGGGCGGCTCTTCCGTTTTTATTTGACGTTTCTCATGGGGTGCACAGGATTATGGATCATACTTGTAACGAACGCTCGAAACGCGGTGGGCAAAGGAAACAAATTTGTCGAGTCTTTCACCGCTTTCGTCCTCCCCTTCTCATCTCGTTCCTTTATTCAAACTTCTTTTTTTTTTTGTCCCATCTCGAATGTCCCATGAATTTTGAGACGAACGCATTATAATGCCATCAATTGAATGCCTTATAATGCCATCAATTGAATGCCTTAATTTTTACTATATTTTCTATACACGTTACTACGTAGTCAATTATAATTAATTGAATCACAACGTTTTTCACCTTTTACCGTTTCCCTTATCCATATCCACTGAACTCAATTTTATTATTATTTTTACATTTCGACCTCAAAGGGTTCCATCGCTGAAAAATCTGCAAATATGAAGAAAATAAAAACAATACAAATCCGTATAAAGCATTGAATTAAATGCACCGTGACAGCTCGAATGTATTTCGTTATACGAAACCCTTTTTAAAAAATTAATATTTCGTATAACCCCGTCACTACATATCGCAGCGGTTTTGTATTTTTTAATTCCAGTATATCATTCGAGGCACTCTGTTTATATAAAGTTTATAACGTATTTGCAAGCTCGAGTATCACGTAAAAATATGGATAAAAAAATATTGCTAAGAAAAATGTATTTTGCAATGAGATGAAACCGAAATTTGGAACAGTTAGCTCGAACCGACGAATAAATATTGAATAAATAACATCAAAAATCGCGATCTATTCGTTTGTTATGAGATTAAAGAAAAATATTTTTAAATTATAAAATACGTGATCGCGTTATTGATTTTTCTTTTCTATTGGGAAAAATGAGCGAGAGAAAGAAAAATGTTTTTCATCGACAATATTGTGTTTTCCGTATATGCGCTGGTTGGATATCTCATAAATCATTATTGTTCGCAACGTAATCAATATTTCAGTGCTTCTCACTTCCACCCTCTGCCTTCCCCCCCCCTCCCTCTCTTCCTTCTGTCGCACAAAGGTTGTTGCATAACGCGGACCATTCGCTAACGAGAAATCGATGAATCGACGAGCGCGTTACTGCTGCTAATATTACCCATAAAGCACGTTGTTACAATCACCGCGGTGTGTACGGAACTGTAGAATCGCGTAAGACCGTGTATAGCGCTATTCCAGTCGGCCCTAACAGAACCCCTCCAAGTACCACTTGCTTCTGCTTTGTCGCTGTAGCTAGTTCTGAGATTAACGCCGTGATTCCGGCGAAAACACTGGTTAATCCCTGGCACGTTTCTCTCCTACTTACTTGTACGTAATACGTTATGTACGACGTAGTATACTTAAGTCCAAGTCTTATCGTTATCGCGTGCAGCTCAAGCATTCGTAATTGAGTTTGTATCTTTGGCACATTGTAGCATTCCATGTTATTTCGTAAATTGATCTAAGAAATTTGAAGATTATGTTTCTTTCGGAAGTTGATATTCTTTCGCAGTTTTTTTCTCAAATAGCTGTCCAAACCAATTGTTATAATAAATAATAATAATAATAATGGCAATAATAATTAAATATAAACTGCTCCGTTTTTTTGGATCATTTTTTCAAAAATTCTAAATAGAAATATTGTATATTTTATGAAAAATGTTTAGCACTATTTTCATAAGTTCGTATTGTGGATGAAACATTGAGAAATATATCGATTAACAGAACGATTTTGTTATGTTTTTGTTAAATTTTTTTGTATTTATAATCGTTGCTTATCGTAACAATTACTTTACAAATTAATTGAATTGTTTTGTTACTGATATTAAATAACACGATGGAACATTTAAGTTGTTTATGCTGTTGTTTAACTAAATAAATTTTTTTTTGAAATATTAACAAAACAATTTGGTTATATTAATTTTACTTTTCGATCACGTGGATACTTTTGTTTCAGTAACAAGCTTATCTTTATTTTCAGAACAAAAAAGAAAAACCGTTTATTGCGAGAAATTTTTTTTTTTTTTGTAGCAACAAATAATTTTGTTTGATACTTTTGTTTTAATAAAAAGTTTGTCTTTTTTTTCACTGAAAGGCTCAACTTTTTGTCAGTAATTGAGAATAACGCGTATTCTGAGATAAAAACAAAAATTGAGATAAATAATTTTGTTGTTGAAACAGCAGTTAAACAATTTGATTATATAAACCCGTTTAGTCGATTATTGAAACTTTTTTTTTACTAAAAAGTTGAGTTTTTTGTCAGTAAAGAAGGAGAAAGTCTTTTTTTTTTTTTCCTCACTTAAAATTTCATTTTGTTCTCAGTGAAGAAGAAAAAAGATTTTACTGAAAAAAAAAAAAACAATTTGAGAACATTTTTTCTTATTGTTGAAATATTAACAGAAAAAAAACAATTTGGTTATATCGAACCATTTTTTCGATCTTCGAAACTTTTGTCTATCTAAAAAGTTCGGTTATTTCTCACTGAATAGCTTAGCTTTTTGTCGGTAAAGAAGAAAAGAGTTTATTTTGAAAAAGAAATCAGTGTATCCACTTAAAAGTTCATGTTCCAGTGCTGTATCAGTTTGGGATAATTAATATTATCATGTTACGATAGAATACAGTGAAAAGTAATAAAAAGTTTATTGAGACATTAAATACGAGAAGCCTTTGCTTACATTGAACTTTTATTGAAGATTCATAAAATCTAATAACAATACAAAGCAGATGTATTAACTCAACGCTTTAATGTTCGCATCTGACAATTTTTTCTTTCTCTTTCTCATCGTTCATATCTCCACTCCCGTTTCGCTTCTGGTAATTTCCGTTTCCGTTTGTGCATTTCCGTAGTTCCTCATGCTTTTTATAGTAGTTTCGAAGCATACAGAAACTATAGATGGAGGGGAGTGGGAGAGGGGCACGCTGCTGCGGTAGTGTAACACAGTGAAACCGGGGACAGAGAGGAGTGGTAAAAGAGGTACAAACGCCTATAGCAAAATCGTCGTCACCAGTCGGTTTCAATGGGTGGAGAACACATCGAAATAGCTGCGCTAGTCTCTCTGCAGTTCGGCAAACGTAGTATAACGGCATCCGATCACCGTGGTACACCGCACTAATTACGAAAGCGGGGGGGGGGGGGGGGAGGGGGTCGCGCGTGCTCGTCCCTGCTTACCGGAAGAATAAAAGTCGCCGGTCCACGAAGTTCTACGGAGGGGAACTCCCGTTTCGAACCACCGGGTTTTGCACAGTATCGCGCATGCTCCGAAAGCTACCGTTACTGTCTGTGTATGCATGCACTCATCGTTACGTCGCTATCCCGTACAGCATTGAACCTCCCACGCGCAACTCTGCGTGTCGGTGACTCGGGGTGGTTCGCACCCACGTGGTGCAACACCGTGCTGTCAGTCGCGTCCGGCGAGCCACTCGCGTAACGCGCACCCCGAAAGATTTCTCGCATTTGCGATAAAAAAAATCTCGTGATTTACATCTACGACGAATTGACTACATCGAATGTACAATTATTCGCGCGATATTCAATTGATTGCATTATCAGTGATATCGTTTTATTTGTTATTCTGACAGTTTAAGCTTTTATTTTGGAATGCAGTTTCAGTGAATTATTTCATTCTATCGAATCTTCTTTCCTGTCATCGGCTGATGGGTGAGTCAGATAATAATTTTAATATTTTCTTGGAAGGTTTCTTTTAATGTGAAATCACATTGAAATTTAATTGGAAATCTTCTTGATTTGCTTAATTGAGGAATAAACTTTATTAATTTTATTTGCACTGAGTGTAAGAAATGCTTTACGTCAGGTCCGGAGAGTTTGTATTGTAATCATTGTCCATCGATACAAAACCGCGATTAAAATGTCGCGAAAACAATGTCAGAGTGTTGAAAATTTTTAAAACCGTCTAGAAATCGCATTTTTTTTTAAATGTTTGAATGTGTGTGCGTTTCTGCAATGCGCGTTTGTGTGTGCAAGCCTTGCAAAGTCAAACTTTTATAATTTAAAAAAAGCTTTATCAATCGAGTTGAACTTTGATACACGAGTAATTACGATCATTTCTTTAATATAATTAACGTAATAATTGAAACATCTGTTCGCATTTCATCAGATTTGGAATCTCCTCCTCTTTAAATGTATTCATTTTAATGCGATTAATGTTAAAGGTTGTCCCAAAAACACTTTTCATTGCTTTTATTGCGTCTCAGTGGAGTCCTTCCTCGATTATTCTCAGACAAACGACTGACGATAACTTCATGTCATTAAATTAAATCGATTTTCGTTAAATAAATAAATTATTTGTCTCTTTTATTTCTCTCATCTTATTGTTAGTGAATTTCGAGCAAAGTACAGAGAGTTGAGATTGAGATTTCGCGCTAGACGAAAACTCGCTCGACACACTTTATCAATACTCTCGTTTACTCGGCTTCTCGTGAGCTTCGCTAACTTTACTCGCTCCTTCGCTTGTACACACGAATGCAGCTTACATTCGTAATGAATCTACGTTACGATGTGAGTGAATTAAACGTAATGTATCGTCGCTCGTCTCCGGTTGTCGTTCAATCGCATTTTACTCACATCGTATTAAATTAAATCACAGCCAACGTATCCTTTACTTCTAATAATGAATTCATCGGTTTTCAATAGCAGAGTCATTTTAAAAGCCTTAAAAATCTCGAGTACATTAGCAGATTGCTCGAGCACTACAGAGAGTTGACCAATGTCCATTCGAGTGACAGTTCGAAACCAGAAAAAATCCAATTTCTTCCAATGGAAAGAAAAATATATCTTTGCGTGCATTGAATATATTTTCTCACGAAAAAAATTTTATAAACTGCATATATTTTTAGATATATCTAAGAGATGCTAGAAAATATATGAAAAAATATTTTTTTCCGTATATCACATAATGTTTGTCGGTTTTTTATATATAAAATACATAAATATCCGTTTTCATAATAAATGAAATATTAAAAAATATTTTTTTAATACATTTCTCGTATATTTTTGTGACGGTAGAAGTATTCGAAGTGACCATAGAAATATAATTTTTAATGTGGTAAACCGTGGTACATAAGTAACAACGAATTTGTTTAATATATCAACTCAAGTATCTAAGAATGCGTTGAAGCTGAATCTCAACAAGTGTTACGTGATTTGTTGGTTAATAAATAATGTTTCACTAAAAAAATTGTTTTTACATCGCTTTATCTTAAGATCGATTAAAGTTATACGTTTTTGTATTTACTTCCTTCTTGTACATATGTCCATTGTTGAACCTTTGATGATATTTCAAAATATTGAACTTTTAACAAATTGTTTATCATTTTTTAAAATGATATTAAATATAACGTTTTCAAACTCACATCGATGGGCTTAAGAAAAAATGGATTAATCGATGTGCTCATTTGTAGAATATACAATCTTATGACCGCTGGTCACTCGATATGCAAATAATACCGAAACAAAGTGTATGGTGGTGCGGCAGTGCATACGACCATAGAAGGAATGTGGTATCGTAGTTTATCTTGTCGTGAACTCGAGTGCGACCAAGCGCACCCATTTGCCACACTGCAATCGCTTTTCTGAATCACCGTGATAAATTCCGTGGGATGAGCATACACAGGCATCCCATTAGGCATGGTTTACGTACAGTGGCAGTGACAGCTGCAGCAGCAGTAGCAACGACGATGTACAAGGAAGCTGCGTTCAACTTGAATGCCTGGTCCACCACTTTTCGTGTTATACGTCAACATACTTTAGTCGAGTCATCGATCAATTATGTGAGTCGCGCGCGGTTGTCTCGCTATCCGAGCAATCAAGTTTTATTATCTGTTACCGAAAAGCATTTCGTTACGCTGATCCGTCTTGTCGGGGTACGACACAGTTGGGTACGGCTCAAATTTTCTTCGAGGCTACTGAATACTAAATTCCTTCTCTACCTTTGTTACTTCTGTTGCTTCCGACTCGTTGGGGTATTAAATGCGTCGCCTAAGTACTTTGTTCGATACCCCTGAAACTCTGTGGCATGTATAACGTTGACGCGAATCATGGGATTCCCCGGATAGCCAAAGTTACAGAGCTATACGTAAACCCTCCTCGTCACCCACGACTTGAGGAATTCATTTTATTAACCTCATCCATCTTCGCGAGGGAGATGTCTCAAGCTCTCTCGCGAATTCTCTAGTCAACCTGTCCAATATCAGGTACCACTGTATAACTACGCCGGAGGGAATAATTTAAATAGCCTTGTACCGAGAGAGAATCTCGAGAAATGTCTGTTTTGCTTCCTCACAGAGGAAGGTATTCATGATTTTTTTTTCGACGTTTCATTATCAGGTTTCTCACAATAGTCTGAAACATTCAGGCAATACATCTGGAAATAATATCAACCATTTTTCCTTTGGAGCTCTCATAACTCGAGATAACAGTTTCAACTGCCCTGAAATGTTGCACGCAAGGGGAGCAGTAATTTCTATTTGTTACAATTTGGTTTTGTTAATATTTATGCGCTCGCAATATAATTGAGTTTATTTTTTTTAAATATCTACCTCGTGCAAATTTTAAGTTATCGAATTGAAACTCCTTCCACAAGTATTTTTCCCAGTCGAGAAGTAGTCAGGGGGACGATAGATATCTAATTCAGGGATAATTAAGGGTTATCAGTCGCGTTACACACTCGGTAGGACTGCAAGATGCTTCAGGCAACATTCTCACAGCATAATTCACATCTGCTCATTAGTTATGCTGCGCACGGATGTATAAATGAGAAAAAATCGGTCTAGTTCTCATAGGAGATCGAAGCAAACGGAATAAATATTATTAATATGTGCACTTAATTGATTTCAGATATATCAGTTGTGTTCCTTGTTACATGATTACATTCAACATTAATTTTTACAAATAATCAGAAGTTACGATCAATTCATCGCAGGAGATTCTTGATACGATTTTTTTTTCCAATCAAAAGTAAAACGCGTTTTTTTATGTAAAATCTATGGGGATCTCTCCCCCTCCCTCCTTCCAACTTAGATCGTTATTAGATTAAATGACATAATTAACATTTGCTGACGATGCGCTTATCGTCAACGAGGTTCTTTCACTGCATTCGGTATAAAATAATTAAACACTTAATGATTGAACAACAAACTTGTAACAAAATTGCATGAACCGACAGTTGTGTGTCATCAATGTGTTTGACAGCGATTACGATAAGATTGTCCAATTTTGTCGAGATATTGACAGGAGAAGAAATGTCAGAAAAAATTGCGCCGATATAATTAAGAAACAGAATCATTTTATTGGGTCCGTCAATGTTTTTGAAGATATTTTGCGCCTCCACGAACATATTTCTTGTACAATGAAGAAAAAATCAATTAACATACTTTCTCACAAAGTAAGTTTAGTGTACAATGAAAAATAATGTCAAAACATCATATTACGTACAACGAGTATTGTTTGCGAAAGCTTTTTCAGCTTTTTAAACTCACTTTCAAGCTTCGTTTGAATACGTGTCAACATGCTTTTTTAAAAAAAAACTGTTAATTACAATATTAACTATAATAAGCGTAAAAAAGAAACGTTTCTTCATTCAATATCATGTTCAATCACATTCAAAATCTAAGGGATGGGAATGAAAGAAAGTTCTGTCTTGGTCGTTTGTCACAATGGTAACGGATCGAGTTCAATAGGCGATATTTCCGTCAGTTTTTTCATCCTTCGTATCCCCCGATGAAACGATAAGAGCAAAAGTTCATCCGCCTTTCCACCAGCCCTTCTTGCGGATTGCTATGAAGGTATATGAACGGAACCCCTGCGGAGTACAACGCCGTGCAAGGGTGCGATAGAGTAGCAAGTACCAGTTTATATAGAACCATAGCCTATAAGGGCGGCCCTCTTCGAGCCTCTGTTCAGCTTTTGCTATAAACAAACGCTTCCAGTATGCGAAATCAAGCGTAGCACAAAAGCGGACAGGGCCTTTTGCCTCCCGTCGGTCTGTTTTTGATACGTCGTCGTCTGGGCTTGACGTTTCGATAAACAGCATCGCTAGTAGCAACGTTGTACTCTTTCCCTTCTCTGGGATCCATAGTTCGTACGTCGTTGGTTATCACAATTTTTTATTCCTCTTCTTTCATCGCAAAATCCCCTGGCAATTTCGATGGAAAAATTCTTGTATTCTGATAATCCTGTAACCACTTATTACCTCAGTGTACATCATTTTATTGTAGGAATCTTAACTGGCAGTTTTACAACTTTAACATTAGACTCACCAATTAGCTGAAATCTACTTTTTTAACGTAACAAATATTATTATAATATTTTTTTGAGTAATTAATTAATATATTTTATTTTTATTACATTAGCAATTAAATATCTGTTATTTTGTTAATAATTTCACGATGGATCGGTGAAAGCTTGAAAATTTTCTTCACCACAAATAAAATCATGTTTTCTGGAAATTGAAATACATTTTTTAGTTTTTATTTCAATGTCATTCAACATTCTTTACTCGTTTTAATACAATTAACTGTCTACGCGAGGTTACTGGGATAGCAATTTGTTTTTTTTTTTCGGTCTGCAAAGGCATACTTATTGAAGAAGCGATCTCTAAAAATCAGAAATATGGAATTACGTTGTTACTTTTTTGATTCTTCTGGAAAACAATGTACACGGTGAGCGCAAGAGTTAACGAGACATCTCGTTTCACAGTGAATGGTAGCATACGACTCGTCGATTAAAATTGCAGAGTGTAAAAAATCAAGTGTTCCAAAATGATTGAACTAATTTGCCCGGAGCATAGAAATGCTGAGCACGTTGCAGGTGGAAACGTCGTTTTGCGCATCAAAAACAAACGGCAATATTTTTTTTCTATTGTTCATATCCACGTTGTTCGACAAATTGTTTTACGGCTATTGTTTCGTCAGATACTCAATTTCGCTATGGGGAGAGTCCGGAGAGTTCGACCAATCATCGGAGGGCGGAGGGAACAGGGCTGCTCGTGTTCTATCATAACAGAAAGATACGTTCGCCGGCGTACGGTTATTTTCTACTAGCGGACGATGGTCGGGATTTTGGTTCACTATCGCTATTATTCGTTCTACGTGGATAGAACAACGAAGTGAGATCGGGAAGCGAACGAACGAGTCCGAGCCAATAGAGAATCGAGCCGATATCATCATTGTCCGGGCGCATAGCGATTTGGCATAGTTTTGTTTGCTCGTTGTATTAACCAACAAGTTAATTGACGCCCCAATCCAAATATCATTATAAATGAGAGGTCAGCTCGGTTTCGCTTCTGCTCTCGGGGCTTTTATCAACTTTGTATCATGCCCGTACTATCACCAACTCCACCCACCTCACCCTGCTTTCACTGCGTTCACCGCTCGTCACCGTACAAACATTATACCCTTTACAGATCCAATAATTGGCGAACTAGAGAGTGAGCCAACTAGCTTTACCGCCATCGTCACTCGTTATTTTTCAGTTGAAAGTTCTTCTTTTTTTTTCGCATACTCTCGATAATGCCCGGATAGAGATACGGAAATACTATTTTTTTAATTACTGCTAATGCTTCAACGGACCAATTATTTTCGACTAAATTGGATTCCACTGATAACTGCTGCTCGTACTGCCACGATTGTTGCATCCACTCGGACTCTCGAGTTAATTTTACAAAAGTCAAACGCTCCTTCACTGAAAATGTATTTGTTTTAACGAGTGTATAGAATTTTTTGCGATCATCAGATATTAAGGGTGGATACAAGTGGAGAATATGTGTTTCGAGGGAGAAAGAAATGCACAAAAATTACACAGTATTTACGTTGATGTAATCAAAATCAAGTATTTTCGGTATCATCATCGAATTATTTGATAGCTAATTAACGGAATATAATTGTTGTGTACCGAGATACAGTACGAATCACATGGAAGCAGTAGGAGTTTTGACTTGGCGAACGAAGCAAATGTAGTTAGCAGCAATATTTATTCCGAATCTCGTGTATGAATCATTATTTGTGCATTCCGTTTATGTTGATAGCGATACTTTTGGTGAGCAATTATTTCGTACAAATCGGAGTTCACCAAACCTCGTAGATAAACTGTATAATGTTAGTCATCATCGATACAAATAAACTTTGCTCAAAATTTACGGTAATTAAGTCATATCAATTTATAATTATCATTCGTTATTATTCGGACCAGTTATCCCAGTGAAAATGATCATATTTGATGATTATAGTGCGCAATTTTGAACTTTTTATTTATTTTATCACTCCCACTCTGTCCAAATATAGATTTCAACTATTAAAAAATATTCTGGATCTCGTGTATGAATAATTAATGCTGCATCCGTTTATGTTGATCGCGATACTTCTTGTGAGCAATTATTTCGTACGAAACGGAGTTCATCAAATTTCGATATTAAACTGTATAAATGTTTAGTCATCATCGATGCAAATAAACTTCGGTCACAATTTACGGTAATTAAGTCATATCAATTTATAATTATCATACGTTATTATTAGGACCAGTCATCCCAGTATAAAATGATCATATTTGATGATTATAGTGCGCGATTTTGAACATTTTATTTATTTTATCATTCCCACTCTGTCCAAATATAGATTTTAACTTAAAAAAAATCTCACTAAAGGTGTGGGACAGTGTTGAAACAATATTTTGATAATGAGTGTCTTACTCGACGTTTGTCACTCAAGTCACATGAGGTAATGTTTCTAGCGAGTGGGAGCTTGATTTTTATTCGATACTGATACAGAGTGTTTTTCTTAAAAGCACAATCGTAAGGTATTTGAAAAATGATTGATTCGATGGAGAAATATTTTATAAAAAAGTTGTTACGTTTACCAGAAAACATACGTTGGTCAATTTCGCTGATATAAAACATCAAGGTTAAATAACGGTCACCTTGCATTTTTTAAAACTAATTCATAATGTTTATTGCATAAAATTGTAATCAGCTTTGAGATTAATGTAACGAAAAATACATTTTTTTCTCTAACTTGAAAAACCCCGGAGTTGTAGCGCTTTGAATCATCAGAGTTGAGAGTAACGATGGTCGTTCATCCATGTTATTTATAATCGGAAATGCGCCATATTTTCGTCAACGTTTATAGTTTTGTTTATCCAGATTCCGAATCAGCTTAACCAATGCTTCTCTACGTTAGCGTTACCATAGAGTTTACCGACTCTGCGAGAGGGTTCAGAACGTACGAACATTAACGTCCAGACAGTTATCCATGTGCCCTGGCGCTTGTTCACTCGCTCGCGGACTTAGCTAATCACCTCTACAGGATTTAAGCATTTCCCGGACGTTCACGGGTTCTCTGTGCTAGTCGTTGCGGTGTTACACCGAGAGCTTCACACTCGGGAGTGAAAATTTCACAATTTCAGTCGTTAGTTACTTACGCCTCGACGGCTAACAATGGGATAGTCCGCGCACTAATTCTGGTTAGGTGGCAGAAACTATCTAATCGAAAACTCGTTGCACTTTCTACCACATAGTTAATTCACCGTCTCGCTCAGTCTTCTCTCTCTCTCTCTCTATATCTCGGTACCAGTGTTGAAACTTGTTACTGCCAACATCAGCATGCGCTCATCGTTTATATAAAATGCAAATTCTCATTATAAGTTAGAGTATCTGTGTTGCTTTGCCCCTTAAAGTATATTTACATGATCGTCGTGAATTATCTCACACGGTGTGGAAAAAAAAATGAGAATATTCATCAGACAATTTTATTTCTCGTGTATCTTATCATTTATTATTAAACAATGTTTTTATTAAGAATAGTAAGCTGTCAAAAGTATATCAACCCAAGAAATTCATTAATTTAACATTTTATTAATGAACGTTTATGTTGAAAGTATGTTTTATTGTAAATATTTAATATTTTTTATACAATCTATACTATAATTCTTAATGTGTGGATTCCGTCCCTTAAACTCCTCCTAGACGGAGCGTGCTAGGAAGGTGATCTTGGACATTTTGGAAAGGTCTTCTGATTTCTAGGTCAACGCAACTATTTTCAGCTCTTCAAGTTGAGTCCTTAAGGAGTTACGGACATTTGAATATTCTAAGAGTATTATTGAATTTTTACGTTTAATTTTAATTTTTAAAAAAGCAAAATTATTCTTCGTAGTAGGGATAGTTTGCGCTTTTTTTAAAAAAGGAAAGGTTACTATGATACGGTGAACGGAAATATCTGTTTTTGTTTGACATGAATTTTCAAATGCAATTCACATTTTGTGAAGCAGTAAACAGTCAAGTCATTAAAAATAAAATTGGTTTTATTTAAGGTAACGATACTAAAAATAAACCTGGGCGAAGCCGGGTACGATACTAGTATTTCATAAAAATTATATTAAAAAAATTATTATTTTTACATTCTGCTAAAGTTCCAATTGGTTTTTTTTTTCTTTACGACATTAAGTTTAATTATGCACAATTAAGGGTAATGCCAGATGCAACTTAAAGAATTAAATAGCAATTTTAAATGATAAATCTTAACTTCTTATCAATATTGCAATACGAGTTCAGTTGGTACCAACGTATACCTGTTAACCTCGTGTGTTTATTCCCCAAGTAACATAGAATGTTATTATATAGTGCGTCTGTTATCACAGAAGGATATCCGATACGCTTGCAAGCGTATAGTCGACCTCGCGACACTTTGTATCTTTCCAATCAAGGTTCGCGCGCGACCCCTCTCGACCTGAATTTAAGTTACTCTCATTCCTCACTCCACCGCGTTCTCTACTTTTCCGATATTTTTCATCGTGGACAAGACGTGGTCGCTGTACCTCGAGTAAATTCTATCGGTAGAGGATGAAATTAAGATGGGGAATGGAAAGAGGGTACTCGTCGACCTGTGAGAGTGACTTTCATCCCGTCGCTTCTCCTCTCTTTCCTAGATCCTCGTCAGTCATCGAAGACCAAATATTTATTTTCTTTCTTCATCCTTCTCAATATTGTCAGAACGTATGAGCGTCGTACGTTCTGAAACCATTTTTATCGTATTAATAAAAAATTCGACATATTTTTAAAAAGATGAACGAAAATGGAAAAATATCACAAAGTGAAAGTGTCGCAAGATCAAGGTTCATTGATCAAAGGTTTACATTAGGTAATTTCTTCCAATGTTTTCAATTTTTTAATATGACATCGGTGAACAGCTATTACCAATACGAAATGACAAACAATTATCCAAGTAATGGAGCTTTGAAACAAAGTACTTTCTGTTTATTGATTAATATCATCAATACGAATAGGAATGTCAGCTACGGATGACGATAAATAAAAGATTGAATGTTAAAATTGTATGAAAATTTGTACGTTCTGCGTGAAGTCTGTTGGATATTTGTGTGATATACCAACGTTTGGTAATAACAAAGTAACGTTTGTGTCGTTTTTAGATAGAGAAAGTGCCATAAATATTTTAACGACAGTGAAAATTCTCAGGAAACAAACCAACTTATTGTTTCCCTTGCAATAATCGTCCACACGATTTACCGGAAGAACTTAAACCCTTGTCCGCAGAGATTCGAGTAGTGATGACTTTTGTATAAATTCCTTATCAATCCAGGCTGTTCATATATCGGAGAAATTTTTTTTCCAGCCGAATGAAATTAAGATCGGCTGATGGCAAAGAGTCTCGACATCCCTTAGGTTGTGTCTAGTTCATCGGTGTGTGCTATTTCAGGAAGATAATATTTACTCTCGGTGATCTCAGGCGGATATGACATCGAGGGTAGATAATCAGATCTAGCCGCAGGCTGACGTCAACGTGAAAGCTCAAGAAATTTTCGAGAAATAAACCTTCAAAACCTAAGAAAAGAAAATAAATGACTGCTTGCAAAAACCGTCGAAGCAACAGTTCCTAAGATATTTTTCCCTTACGTTACCGTTAGTTTGTCGGTTTGTGCTATTTTAGGAAGATGATATTTACTCCTAGTGATCTCAGGCGGATATGCCATCGAGGGTAGATAATCAGATCTAGCCGCAGGCTGACGTCAACGTAAAAGCTCAACAAATTTCCGAGAAACAATCTTTCAAAACTTAAAGAAAAGAAAATGTCTGAACCGTCAACCGTCTCAACGACAATTCAGAAGATATTTTTCTCTCGTCTCGATTGACTCCGATCTTGATAATCGGCCAACGGTTAAAACAAATTTTTATCTACCCAGACTGTCAATATCCCAAGTAAATTATCTTGTGGGAACGAAATTAAGAAGAAACGAAATCGTGCAGTCTGGACCATGTTCTGGTTCACCAACGGACGCTTCCAGTGAAATGGTATTTAGTTGTGGTAAACTCATACGGGTGTTCGGTCGAGGATAGGCAATCAAATCTGGCCTCGAGCTACGGAAGAATACGAGAGTGTGGGATGTAAAGAGAGAGAGACAGAGAGAAAGCTTTAGTCGTCGTCCTTATTGCCCCTTGTTCATCCTCCAGGCGACCTACATCCAGTCGAAACGTACTCGTTCATCACTTACTCGATCATCCCCAGCGTTGGCCCTATCTTCCCCCTACGATCGTGCACCTTCATCGGCGACATCCTTTTCTTTGCGGAGTCTACACTAACCACCTCAGAAAAAGGTTCTCCTTTACTTTTCTCTCTTATTTAACCTCGTCTCTTACACGCTTTTGCTATACACTGGGAAAAACAGGGCAGTTTCTTCACTCGGTCTGTCCTTCCCTATTTCTTCCCCACCTTAGCTCTAGTTTCACGCCCTAACCTTCGGGTTTGGTTTCTCTCGTAAAAAGGTCTTGTTCTTGATTAACACCAACCCCACCGCATCTTATATCGTACGCTGTAAGGATAGTGGGATAAGTGGTGAAGAGGACACCGGATGTATTCAGTACGAAGTGTAAGAAAGAAGAAAGCGGGCTAGAAGCCTCGTGTAGTCTTCGACACTGTCGCGACGTGGGTCACACTGTTGAAGGGATTACGTTTACCAAGATTGCCAAGCGTAGCTGACAGAAGAACCTTCGAGATGTGTCACCGTTTCCGTCTTTTCCTTTTGCCTCACGACATCCTAGCCCAATTCTCTCTCGTACTTCGACTCCCACTGATGCTGAGGAACCCTCACCTTCGTACAGTCAATCCGCCATTTGCTCGAACCAAGGCTGCAGCTCTTCGATTAAACTCGATATTTATGGCCTCCTTTCTCCTGCCCTACTGCTCGCCTCCTCTTGACTCGATCACGCTAATTAAAATCTATGGAGAACTCACGAGCCTCGTAATTGGAAATGAAATTAACTTGTCTACGCACTCCGTCTCTATTATTGTTCGGTACATCGTTTTGCAATAATTTAAACGTTGAATGCCTCTTTTAAACAGAGCGCATGCTGCTGAAAGGGTTTTAATACATGCTTTATCACAGGATCTGAAATAGCTTTATACAGTTTCTACTATGGACTACAAGTTAGCATTGAAACATCAATTATTTGCAGAATTGGTTGACGGTACAAGGTGAAGTAGTGGTTTCACAAAAAATTCTTAGAACATAAATTAGAGCATTCCAACATTGGAAATCTAAAAATTACTTCAGCTCTCCTATTAGTCGTTGTTTGACGGTATCTAATTATTTATTTAGCGTTAACTTAATGTGATATATTTTCACTGTAGAAATTACAAATCTTTAATATCGCGAACGAACCAAAGATCGTCAGATTTCTTGCTTGTATCGTAACAGTGATATTTAGTCGATTGCCATAAGGTACAAGTGTAACCATAGATGGATGGTAGCTCATGGTAGAACAATCTCACTGCGGTAGTATTAGGTGAAGTACGAGTCACTAACTGCAGTGGTTCGGTTCGGTACCTTCGGAGACGAGATGTCCGTTGATAGTACATGGAGGAAGAGAAATGGAGTGGCCCATGGGAGCACTCGTGTCGACCGAATTGAGAACAGGCCAGAGATTATCCGAGATATAGTACACGAGATAGAGTCACCGAGTGAGTTGGATGGAACTATCGGTGTTACCCTCCTTGCTCGCTCTCGTCGCCTCGGTGTTTCCCAACTTGTTCACCAGCGATGTAATCGACTGCGGATACCGATTTAGAAACTGAGATATTCCGAGAGGTCTCCTGTTAATGCGATATCTCAATTATCAAGAGTCGATTCCCTCGAAACTGTTTTATAAATTGAAAACTTTAATTGCAGCATTATTCCAACAGACGCAGAAAATTGGATAAATACGTAACGACCAAAGTCTTGTTATAATTGACAGATCGATCGGAAAACTGCGGTAATTTTCTTCTTGTCATTTCTTCGTCCCTCATTATTTTCTAGAAGCTCAACTGCATTTTTTTTCTTGCTGCTCGTCATGGCAATCGCAGAGTGATCGATGGTTCCGCCAGTGACACCATCGTCGATCAAGACTCTTTTTACCGAAATCGAGTACAGAAATGAAAAGATGAACGAAGCAAACAGAACAACAACAAAAAAAAATACTAACAGAGCGTCAGAGAGTTTCTAGCGAGTCTCGGAATGTTGTTGATGGTTATTCCTTGAGCTGAAGAAATCTAACGTAGATTTTTCTTCGGTCGAGTCCGCGAAGCAGTGCATTATCTCGTTCAGAGTGGATAAACGACTCTTGGAATGTGTCCTAGAGTTCGCAAAATCCACGTCGAGAAAAAAAAAAGGAAAGACGAGAGGATGAAAAAAGGGGAAAAAAAAACAGGACATACCGAGCATTCGTTTGTGTGAAAAGAGCGTTCTGAACAGGCACTCCTCGCTGTAGTCGGTCAGCACTGGTCCATTGGTGCCTTAATCGTATTTCGGTAAGGATCATAAATCTAAACGCCTCCTGCGTGCGGTGAAACCCTTCATACTTAGTTCCTTGCAGAGTTCGCTCAACTCCTCTTCCTTATTCTTTCGCGATTCTCATTCTCCTTCTTTTCTTCGCTTCATCGAAGGGCCACATGATAAAAGAACGCAAGAGAGGATGAGAGGAAATCCTCTGCCGCTGGGTAATGTACCGAAGGGATTTAGTGCCTGTGGTATTTAATACGACGTTGGATCTTGCCTCGTCGCGCTTATCCCCTCGATAGGTGTAGTAATATCCTGGTGTATATACGCTGAATCGACGAAAAGAGCTGAAAGAAATAAAGAAAATCGATAGAACCGTCATCATTGACGTATACTCGTGGAAAAATAACAATTCCATTGATTGGTACTTCCTCCATCTATGATGCGAATTGTTTATATCACTTCTTGTCCCAACAAATTTGTAATCAAGACAAAAGCTCGTGAGCTCAGAAAATATTTAGCAACATCGTGAATAAGAGAAATTCATATACGAGTTGTGCACGTATATATAACGTCAGCGTTCATAGCCCGGAGAAATCAGTGTACATGTTGCTGATAAAACGTGAAACGGATGTCCCGAAGGCACAGCCATCACGACATCAACGTTGGCCGGTGAGTGGAACAGCGTGCGGTACTGTTTTCCTCCAATTTCACCCAAACAAACAGCCTGTTATAGATTTGCTCGAGCCCCGACGGTCTTGTCAATTTATAATACCGTGCTTTTGTGCTACGTAGAATGTGATTTACGTAGTTCGGTTGACATGCTCCCTCTCGCTCTCGCGATCACAACGAATATGTCGCGCCCGAGAGCAATGAACGTTCCAGGTGGAAGTTTTACTTTGGCTGTTTTCCGATGTTGTATTCCAACCCTTCGAAATAACGCATAACAGCAGACCGCCATCAAATATCAAGAGACCATTACCGCCAGCGTTCTTCTTTCTCATTCGTTCTCTGCTGTTATTATTCCTGTTATTATTGCCATTGCCTCACTATGGATATGGTTGTTTGGTCGTCGTGGTCGATTCCCCGCTTCATCTCTTTTCACTCACTTTGCCTGTTGTTTTTTTTTCATTCGTTCTTCATCTTGTTTCTACATTTTTACCATCGTTCCATCCTCCTCTCGCCCCTTGAATGGAACCTAGCGTGGACGCGTTTGCCGTTTGTTGCACCGGGAATTGATAGGGGAGCCCGAGTGAGCTATACAAGGCTCTGTTTCACAGGTTTGTGGACATTGTGCAGTTAGCATCAGACCCCCCAACGTTTCGCCTGTCCGCATTTTGCTCTCACTCGGTCTATCTTCTCTTCCGTAATAGCTGTCGCCTGCTTCACTCGCACGGAACCTTGGGATTATTATGATTGCGAGCAATCTTTCCAATTGCGAGTCTCTCGGCTCGTGGGTAGTCGTGGCTCTGTCGATTGGGCGATTGGCACTTTCGTCTCTGCAATTTTCATGGCTTTGTCTTACTTGCAGATCCAAGATCTCGATTTACTTAACGCATTGCTGTCAATTCTATCCTTTTTCGTTGATTGTAAGAAAGACATCCTCTGTTCTGATGCTTTACCTGATTTTCTTCATCAAACGAGGTTACTCGAATTAAAAACTCTAGACTATGGTTTAATCCTGGAGAGCCCTTGTCATGAACGCACGTTTAACCTTCGACTATTCTCATACAGTACACAATCAAAGCTTAAACAAGAATCTCATGTGGAGATTAGATTATTCTCTCCTGTCCTGGATGCCGAGGAGGACCAAAGTCTACTTTAAACATAATTCGAACAGCGGTCGATACGATGTTATCGACTTTCAAGTGGTGGCCTGTTAAGCTTTGTGGATCTCCCAAGAGAATTATTACCGCCGCGTGATGGCAATTGCAACGAGTTATTCTCGTTCAAATTGTGCATTCCGGTGTGTATCTTGAGACTGATTAGCTCTCGTTCGTTCATCCGATGATCTCATAAACGTGGTTTCAGCAGGTTTCCTCGTGCTTGAAATCTTGAAAGCTTGACTCGCATGCTCGGTACGCGTTACCGGAAAATATGGTGCGATGAGCTGTGCAGGCAACCTCTTAACACGATGACCACACTCCGCGTCGCTAATCCTCTGACAAAAAAAAGGCAAAGCCCAAAGTTATGGCACGTGGCATAAGAATCCTATTAACTTATGTTTGATGAACATTGCTAAATAAAATAAAACAAATTGTTAAAGTCTTTTCAACGATTACTTCACATTGTCGATGCTTGAATGCTACGACCTATCAATCTCTGATGAATTATTTTTTAATCTTGTTTCATATTTTGATTATCTTCCTCAATTTACACTATACCATACACTGTCCGTCGTTGATGTCTCTACAATCATGACGTACTACACATCATTAACGGGCACTGTACCGTACTCTATACTGCACAATACTTTCTTGCTCTTGATCGATAACGATTACGGGATATTCTTTTTACTAAATGACATAAAATAAATTATAAACGTCTTATCAATAATTACTTTACTCTACGTATCGACGAATACAAAGGTCGTAAAATCTCTGTCTAAGTATTTGTTATCTTGTTTGCAAATTGATTATATCTCTCATTTTTCACTGTACGATCTAATACGTTGTAGCGAATGTTCTTGATCGTACAAGATCGTGGGATTTTCTCGTCAGTGCATTTTTCCAATCATTCTCATCGTCCTGGTTGTCCGCTGTCGGGTAAAAGCGTATACGCCCGAACAACCAGGGTGTCCCGCCTTGCAAGCGCAACCCCCTGAAGTAATTGACAGGGGCGGCATGCTCGTCGCCCGTTACAGAGGGACTGAGTGGATGAAACTGTGCAGCTCCCTCATTGTTCCTTCCTTTCTTCTGTATATTCTCTATCTCCGTTGCTTCATCTCCTACGATGAAGGCCTTTTTCAGCCTGCAATCTATTCTACACCCTCGTTAGGTATCCATCACTCACAGTATCCACTGTAAGACTCTTAATGTCGAAATGTTTTCAAATCTTATCGAACGAAGCGTTAAAACTGTTATATTTAATTTTTTAAAAAATTTTTATTATTAAAGAGAAATAGTTGAAATCTTTTTTTTTTTAATTACTTTGTGTCAATTATAATTCAATTTTATACTTAATTGATTTAAGTTTAAGGTAGCTTACCAATAACTTTGTGAGGTTAAAATAATTACGCTAATAGCTTTCGAGTTTATTAAAATTTGGTTAATTAAATTACCAATTGTACTTGACAATAACGATATCATAAAGACAACAATTGTTTTTGAAAAGAAAAAAAAAGCATTACTGCTGAGTCTGTTCAACGCAAATGCTCGACATTACATTTTTACAAATTTATGAATAACTCTTTCACTATAATATATTTCTTTATAACAAAATGTGATAAAGGTGCAAGATCTCATGACTTTGGATAAATTATTTACTGCAAGACTTCCGATATTAGCATTAATTTACTTTGATATTTGAAAAAATATGCGGTCACGTCATTAGGAATTCCGACGGAAGCGAGAGATCCAAAAAAGATAAAGATACTTAACTTTATCTATAATTGAAGCAGCAACTATGCGATAAATCGCATTCTAAAATTAAATAGCCGTTCACAAAAGTAACATCTTGTCTACCGTACATTATTCTTATGCCCTTAAGTAGGTAGAATTGATGCAAACTCTGTTTATTTCTGAACTAATACCTTCATCTCTATAAGGCCGATGTAAAAATTGTTAATTTTGACCTCAAGTATCTTTTAAACAATACAGTCATGACCCGTTTTATTGGTACAAGTGCATTAGGTAATATTACTAACTACTTTAAGTGCATTGACTGAAATTTGTATCGCCTGCTATATACTCTATAATATTTCAAGTATAACTCTGTAAATATTATTTTATTATGAAGCAGACAGGTTAAAAATTAAATTATGTTATTACTTTTTCATATTTATATTCGATTAATATAATTTTGCGTGCATTGGTTGTAATTTATAACATTGCTGCGCCTGCTAAAAAAATACTGCGATAAAATGAAAAGTAAGTAGGAATTGAGTATTTCGTCTACCACATCGATCACAACCTCGACATCGATTGCTAGAAAAAAAAAAAAACGGGTACGACAAATGCAAAGTGATGAGCCACAAACAATATATTTCCTTAAATTTCATCGTCGCTTTTCTGACGATGCGAAACATGTATTGGTGCGAGAGATATATAACTAATGGTGCCCACGGTGCAGAGAGAAACACTAAGAATATCTTTCACATCGTCTTAAGCCTCTTCCGAGAAGATGGGCACAGTTCCACTTGAATCCTCGCCTTTGGAGTCTTCCACGCCGTCTCTCTGCAAATTTCTACCACTACATCTGACTACCTCGCACTCCGAACATTCCTACAGCAAACCGCTGCGCGGCAAAGCGCATTACCTCCTCAGCACCTTAATTGACTATAAGCGTTAGTTTTATTTTATCGTAGTGGTACGCGGAGAATGTGTTCCGAGTTCTGTAGCAAAATGAAGGACTGAAAACCAGCAAAGACGCCGGGACGCACGAGTGCTCTGATGCTTTAGAGGGAATGAAAGATGAGAGGACCAGAAGTGGAGAAAGAGCGAAAAATAGGGATATAAAAAATTAAAGAGAAAAAAAAACGTGAAAAGCGGGTACGAGAGGGTTTTCTGGGGATAACGAGTGCAGCTTGTGTCTCTCCGAATCTGTGTTGACTTTTCCTCTTCTTGTCCTGGGTTCTTAGGCTCCTCGCTGTTATTTGCTACTGGGTCAGCTTATTTTGTTCGGTTTCCTGATATGAATATTCGCTCATATTTTTCTATCGGTATCACCTTATTTTCACGGCGGTCAATCAATATGATTTCCCGTCTCGTTGACAAAGAAATCCTCAGCAATTATCAAAGTACCACAAAGAAATTAATTAGAAATGGAAGGAAGAAATTGAATTATTTTTATGTATTACACAACTTCAATTTCATTCGTCAAAGGATGAAGAACAGAGCGAAGGAAAAACAAATTAAGCTTCTATAATTGAAGGCGCAGATGGAAACGAGGAAGAATAACCGTTTCTTCGTTTATTCTTAAAGGTCAAGATGATTTTTATTTCTTTGCAATCTGCAACAGTGCCAGCATCACGGGATTCGAAAGAGTTTCCTTCTTCTTTAACTGCCGTGTCTCTCTCAATTATGTGCACTACGTAGTTTCCTGACTCAATGTGAGACGCTTTATTCTATATCAGAAGCAAAAGTGAAGCGAGCGGATAATATAACGACGACGTCGTAAGAGCCAGACGGATTACGATGCTCCCCGGACCGATCGAAGCTGCGGATGATCCGTCAAAGAAAAAAAAACTTCATCTCGCGGGCTTTCGTTTCATGAAAGAAAAATCGAGCTCTGTGTCCTGCGGAAAATTCTGTTGGATTTTTTTTTCGTCAAGCTTGCCTACCGTATCTTTCTGCATGTGAAACATCTTACTATGGTCACTGCACGCTGGTAAACAAGTTAACCCTTCAAATCTAGGGTAATCATGATCAATACGACCTAGTGTGCCAAAATAGACATTCTTTATGAATGCAGTAGGAGAATCTGACTGTTCAAACTTGCTCTCATAACTTGACGAATGCTAGATGAGATTATTTTATTGGAGGCTATGAGGTCAAACAGTTGAAACGGTGAAAGCCGAAATATTTCGATGAGTCATATTCACAACTGTTATTCTGTCTGGAGATGGATCATCTTGTAATGATCAGTTGAATTGGAAGGCGTAGAGGACTTCTCTATTCACTTTCAACTCGGTCTGTCATGCATATGTATTTCAGTTGCCTAGACGGCAGACAGAGTTTGGAAAACTGTCAAACGACAAAATTCACAGCGACAGCAGCTAATATACGAAAGCTGTGACCAAAGGTTTCGCTGCAGAGAAGCAACGGAGGTGCAAAGAGCATAAAGACGAAAAGTCCGAGTATATAGAAAGACAGAAATGGACAGAAGCATAGAGGAGTAAGAGACACGACGTCTCGTTCGGATTTTATTTAATTGTATACCAAGGGGGAGGGCACACCCTCGCCTGGGAATATTGCTAAGAGACAGGCAGGAAGGCAGGAAGTCAGAGGCAGTGGTACACACAGACACCCTGAGCGACTTATCAGAGTGAGGGTACCAACACATATACCCAATACGCGTTACTCGATAGAAGTGGGCAGTAGAGGAACAGAGCGACTCGTACACTCGCCTCGACGAGGATGAAGAACGTAGAGAGGGTGAACGGTTGAGCGCGCCGGTAAGCGCATTATTAAAGGAATCCGTCTGTCTGAGTATTTCCGCGACACAATTAAGCGCTTCACGGTGACCGTGAGTGAGAACGAGGAATGGGAAAGAGAACGCTAGAAAGCAGAGAAGAAGACTACGAAGAAGAGACGAAATGACGCGCGCGCGCTCGCGTCGAGACCACCTCCGTTGCCTTTCCGTTTTCTCTCCTTCCACTATCATTCTCGTCGTGTCGCGCATTTCACCGTTCCAGCCCAAAGCTGCCATGTGCCTCAGTGAAAAGCCCGACAGCCTTCGAGCGGTGTGCTCCGCACAACCGTGTACCGTTTACCAACACCAGAAGAACCAAGAAACTCCAGCTCAAACCCAATCAGGAGACACGTTCATCGGTTGGCAGTTCTGAGAGTAGACGCGCTTGCCCTTTCAGTGACACCGGAGATGTGTCCGACTCAATACCCAACCAGAGATCCAGCTTTCACTCTATAAAGTGCCGTACTTTGGTCTCGAGTCTTTTGGGCCTGAGGGTTCTTGGTGGAAGCGATTTCTGCAAGTTTACGGTTATTCAATCTCTATTGTTTAGAACCGATCATATTGAAATGGAATTCCAGGGGATCCCAAATGAGTTATACGAATTTCACCCATAGATTCCAATAGAAGTCCAGATAGATTCCCAGACGGTTGATTATTTTAGGCGGGTTTCCCATATGATTTAGCAGCGTTTTCATATTAATTTCCAATTTTCATAAGATCCGTCATCAGCTGGTAGGAATATGGAATAAGCGAAACCAAGTTACAATTCCATCCACGAATGGATTCTCCATTCAAGATTAGAAGAGTGAAGTTGGAGATCAATTGACCAACATTGATGATGAAGAAATCAAAGCAGACACGTGTGATTTAAACATTGATATTTCGACAAATCTCTCCATCGCAACAAAAATTGGTTGGATCATGTCAATAGTGAATCACCCTGTATGTAAAATTCTCAGCGCATTTAACCGTTCTCAGGCCATTAAAGTATTAGCTGGATGGCGTAAAACGAGACCCTGAGATTGAGTCACGGTGCAGCTGTCCCTGAAAACTGGAAATGTTCGAAACCGAAAGTACGTGTTTGCGCTCTTCAGCCTCTCTGTTCGTGCAATCAAGAGACAAGGTAGTGTCTCGGGGCCAAATATTCATAAAATTATTATTATCCGTTGACATATTCCATACACTTTTAGTTGTAGAAACTCTTCTCTAAGAAAGAGAAAGGGAAAGAACAACTAACAGCGGAACAGTCTGCTCACAGTTCTATAGCAGCTGCAAACACAATCGTTTAATTATTCGATTATACGATTTGCTTTTGCCTTCTCCTTTTTCATCTGTCACCCTCTTTCATTTTACCTCGCTGGATCCTTCTCTTACTTCTTATCCCCTTTCTTCTTCAGTTCCATGTTAATATCTCTGGCGAGTCTGTAGACAGCAGCAGCAGCAGCAGCAGCAGCAGCCGCAGCTCGAGGGCGATGAAGACTACGAGTCGAAGGAACAGACAAAAAAAAGTAGAAGGGAGGATTGCTCTCGACTTCAAGAGCATCGTAGAATCCTTACTAAGCGTTCATTATTCTTAGTTAGCATATAGATCCAACTATTCTTCTTTTGTACTTATCTACAACACAGATCTACCTAAGTAGCCTGCAGATATCACGGTCATGTGAATACGATCAAATGATTTAAAAGGGTTTATTAAATTTGTTCACCCGACAATGCTGTCATAGATCAAACTCACTTTTCTATATAACAGTTCGGAGAGGACAAATAATGGTAACTAGGTCACTTTCGCATATACTACTGTTACAAATAGTGTAAGAAGCATTCGCAGATACACAGCGTATTAAGGAATTAATGGTAAACTTGACTATCGACGCAAACGTCAATAGACAATAGCAACGAACAAACTATTGACATGGATCACGGTAGCATTTTTCTGTTAATTGGAATGGAGAGGACAAATCATGATGAATTAAGTATCTGTAGGTGATCCAGCTGCTTCTTAGGACGGATCTTCGTTTTGCGTCGCAGCTCCATCAACTATAGTTTTAAATAGTGGCCACAGCATTTTAAATACTAAATTGAGTAAATATTGCAAGAAACATTCACAGTGTATCAAGGAACGACTGGTAAACTTGGCTATCGACAGAAATGTCAATGGACAATACCAACGAACAAACTGCTGTCATGGATCATGGTAGCGTTTTTTTGTATATTGGATTGGAAAGAACCAATGATGATAAATTAATTATCTCTAGTTGCTTCAACTGTAGCTTAAGACGAAGTTCCGTCCTAAGTAGCAACTGGTTTTAATAGTTCTAAGTAGCATCCACAGCATTTAAAATACTAAATTGAGTGTCTTTTACATTTAGATCCGGGCTACTGTTACAAATATTGCAAGAAACATTCACAGATGCACAGTTTATTAAGAAATTATGTGTAAACTTGACCACTGAAACAATTGTCAATGGTTTAATATCAACGAATAGAGGATATGTTATCCTCTATTAAAAATATTAACGACTTTGTCCCTACGAATCACAGTAAGAAATATATATTAAAATTAAATCGTTATTGGTTGCATTAACTTGGTCATAAAATGAACCAATTAGCTAGAGTTTTTGGCGAACGTATCCCATACAATTGTAATTAAGTCATTTCTACGATTACAGCTTGCAATATAAGTATTACGACCAGTATTCCAGACTTGTAAGCACCATTACCAGACTTCTAAGCAACACAACCAGACTTCCAAGTAGGGAAGTTCTATGTTGAGCAGACACGCTATCCGGACGATCAT
Organism: Cylloceria caligata; assembly: GCA_963942595.1. Lineage (NCBI taxonomy): Eukaryota > Metazoa > Arthropoda > Insecta > Hymenoptera > Ichneumonidae > Cylloceria > Cylloceria caligata. Next base: position 5,875,406 of record OZ012708.1, on the reverse strand, counting down.
TTCCCGAAATGAGCTCGCAGAAACATAGCAACCCCTTTTCCAAGTATATACCTTGGCCTTGTACCTCGTGCCCGAGTAGAAGAAACACGTCAGACATATATAATACGCTTGTTATCCGTTCCCAAGACTGCGGCGTTGAACACGATGTGAACGCATCTCGCTTTTGTCGTGTTTGTGCTGTTCACGCTTAGTGACACTGTCGACGTCGTCGACCGCATCCTCTTCATCCTCATTCTCCTTCTCGCTATGACCATCAACAACCATGGATTTCGTCTGGTCTCTGATGCTTCGGGTCTCTCCAAGCTGAAGATCTCCTTGTTACAGTGTTGTACCCTCGAGTATATGTTGAACGCACAGCTGTTTACCTTTATATATATCTGTTCGTTCCTCCCTCTCGATCCTGAGCACACAATCGTAACAACCCCTCCAAGTGCCTGCAACTATAGATGTACATGTGTTACCGTATACGCACTTTACCACAGCGTGTACACCGTGGCTCTAAGATAGCATGGCATCATCGCGCGGTAGCATCAATGTAATTGGACGCCAACAGATCCGCCTGTATACATATACTCTGTGAAGTCGAGCATCAACGACGCAACTCCGTAGCTTTCGTACTCTCTCTTTCTCTCTCTGGAACGCTCATCCATTTACTAATTACTCTAATGACGTTCGTAGTTGAGAATTATTCATGGGAACGATGACCCTGAGACTGGGACTGCCTCTGCCTCTACAGTCTCTCAGCATTCATTTGGCATTGCACGCGCTTGACTCCCGCTTCTATATACCGCTGTACGTGCTCCATTAACCATCAGTAGTTCCCGCACCGACCTTGAAATTATTTATTTTCAACTGGATGCATTAACCATCTACCAGTAATTTTTTTTTTCCAGTTTTCTTTTTCATCCAGCGAAGCTTCAAGATGAGGAACAATTTATTTTTTACTAAAATCATTTATAGATCGGATGGTGAGGATGTCCTTGTCTTGATCTCGATTATTCTTTGCATATTTTCATATTCTTTTTCTACCCTCCCGTCTTCGAGGAGGTAATTATTCCGGTCCTCTTCGTGATAATGCTGAAAGCCGATATTTTTATAAGGAATGAGTATCGGAAGTTTTTCGTGTAATGAGGGGCACCGGTGCTGCTTGCGGAGGGAAAACGACAAAGGGAAAGGGGATGAATGTATATATATATATATATATATATATACGTACAGGGCAAAGGGCATTGGGGGAGAAGGGTCGAAGCGAACAACGCCGAGAGTCGAGCACCAGTACCCAGTGCAGCACCCAGTACCAGCAGGATAAGGGGGAGACTCGAGTGTCTTCGTAATAACATGACGGTAATTGAACGAGAGCGACCCACATCCTAATTAGCCGGGATGATGACGTTAAAAGACCACTGTTATTATCAATTAGCCTCGATGATCGATATGCGCCTTGCAGTAATCGAACTTGCGGTCACTCTCGATCGTCTCTTTTCCCATCTACTTTTTATCTTACTTTCGAAAATGATAATAAAAAATTTATTCGCGTTTTTAATTGAACGTATTATCATTTATTTTAGCTGAGATATTATAGGTCATTCACTTTTATTAAATAGATTGAAACAGATGTAAAATTATTGATGAAAAATAATTTTTTTTAAATTAATTTATTTTTTTCGTTTTTTTGTTGTTGTTTATTTTTCAATATTTGTCCAATGTATCTGATTAATTGATGTTTACGGTACACTGTTAGGTGAAGAACAAATTTGAAACATGTTAAGTTTCAGACTTATCAAAATATGCAGAAAAATGCTCTTTTTTTAGATTAAATGTACTTTCAATAAAATTATAACTACAGGACTCGAAATAAAAAATTCATTCGTTATTCAAGATTCTGTTGAAGGTTTTCAAGTTGATAAAAAAATGATATTTATGATGAAAAATTCTGCACGAATATTTTTTACTATCAATTATTGAAACAGAATTTTTATTTAACTCGTCAATAATAAATATAAATATTCAAAAGGATAAAGAAAATAATTTCTCAAATCAATAAACAGAATAATAATGATTCTTTATTTCCCGACATATTTATCAACCGCGGTTAAAAATAGTTGTTGGATCCTATCCTGGCCCAGTGGTCAAGTACTGCCCATAGATTATCCAGATCCAACCCCCGATATTTCATCTTCCTTCGAACTACGATGTATTGTAATCGTTCTGGCTGTGTACACGCTCGCGAGGCATTGCGTATATATTTGTATCGAAAAAAAAAAAAAAAAAACAGTAAAAACTGAATATCACTGATATATTGGATCGAATTGCGCTGATACGCTATTTCCGATATCTGTATGGACGCACGATGTATACATAAACGTATGTGTGTATAAGTACTTGTACGTTGCCGCGTGGATAGTACATCGCCATGCAATCCCAATGGCCACGATTGATTTTTCCGAGGTGAAAAAAAAAAAGATGTAGCATACACACGGACAGTGATAGAGGGATATCGGTTGCGTGTGATGCGTGGTATACGTACTCCGGACATCTGGGAATAAAAGCGCGTCGGGGTTTTCCCTATCAAACGCAAATCCAAGGTCCATTGAACGAGGCCAGCAAACCCGGTAGCCCGGGGGCTACGTTTCATAGACAGCAGAGCAGGCATGGAATCCCGATAGCAGCGAATCGGGCACATCGTGCAGCCACCCGCCCGGTCATTAAATGGAATCCGATGTTGGTGCTACCGCTCCGACTGCTACCGGGAGGAGTCCTCGTGTCGATGTTACCCGCCGGTCGACAGAGGATTGGAGGATCGTTTGGAAGAATTGGGAACGGATAATCGAGCTGTACATCGACGCTTCGGTCTCTCGAACTTACTATCTCGTTTCCAGCAGCGGCAGCACCAGCGTCAACATGGCCCATACAACGGAAATGTGCGACCACGTAGTTCGAACCCACACGAGGGATCTATTCAACGCTCTGGAGCTTCGTGAAAAAGTGTTGTACGAACGTGTAAACAAAATGGATATGATAATACTACTATCGTTGAGAGACAACTGCAATTACGTCTGTGTTGAATTTTTTACATGAGCTTTGTACACGCTAAGGCCACTCTATAAATTTCTAGTTTTCGTTTAACTGCTCACGAGTTGTTTTACCTTCAACAAACTGTTGCTTATACAACTGTTATTACAATAACGTTGACTTTCTGTAAAACACATGCATTTAACATCATTTTTTTCCATCTTAATCCCTTTTGTGCGGCAAAATGTTTACTTTTGCAATGACAATTGAATAATTGATAAATATACGAAGCCATCGCTGAAAGGATCGAGGACTTTGAAATGTGTTGTACGTGTAGCAAATATTAATGGGAATATGGTATCTCTATTTTTTTATGGGTGCAGATTCATTAGAAAAATTATCTTGTGTTGTTAGTCAATCATGGAACTATTTTTATTTAATCTTTAAAAAAAAATAATTTCGAAAATCAATTATTTTTTATGCGCTTTCAAGAATTTCCTTGAGTGCAAACGACTCCCTAGTACTTTTTTTTTCCTTGTACAGAGCAAAAATCTTCAACGTCTTGATACTTCTCTGGGTGCTCAATTTATCAATTAACCTCTTGGGCGGCATTGATGCCCTTCTGGCGTCGATAAGCTCTATACTTAGACGCAATTCTACAGCTAACGTGGTCAAGGGTCACTGAGTCTTTTATTATGAGTTATTGTAAACTTTTTTTTAGTTACAAATTCGCATTAATAGATAAGGATGCGCCATCACTAAACGAACTCAATGTACACGTGATCGTATTCACCAATCATGTATATACATGTACATGTACATGTTTACATAGTTTTAAATATAAGAGTATTCGCTGTCAAACACTTCGAATTGAAGTAATCTTTGTCTTCAAAGCCAGGTATTTCGCTGCATTATATAAACCCGAGTCGTAATTCTCAGCTGTTAGACATCGAGACATGACGGGGGCACAAACAGTCTCTCCGCAAACCTCGAAATTAATATTCGCGGTGGACCCTGGCGTGGTCAACCACTAAATACTCGTGCTCGTGGAAGCCGAGATAAATAGACGCAATTAAATTCAGCCGGAAATGCTAAACGAATGAGAAAGCGAGATTTTGTGTGTGCGTGTGTGCGCATGTGTACGTGTGTGTGTGCGTGTGTGGGGAGGGGGGGGGGGAGAAAAAAAGGCTGTCGCCAGATAAGCGAGAGGGCTGTTCTTGGCTGTGGCATAGGATGTGCTGCTCATCCCGGTCGAGCGGCATGCACTCGCACGGCACCACCCCACCACAGAATATTTATGGTGCACGTTCAGATAACCCCCTTACGAGCCCTCTATCTCGTGCGAAATTAGCTGTTCCTGCTGTACTGCTGTACCCACGCGTTCCATCTTGCACTTTCAAAGCTGCTGGAGCGTAGGAAACGCGCAGAGATTGCTCAATTTCTCTGTGCACGAAGTCAATTTAATAAAATCGTACTATTATTATTCGTTGTCAATCTCTTCTTTAAAAATACTCTAAATATATATTTTTATAACGTGGCTCTACGTGCAGATAGTCGAATTAATAATTAAGTAAACAAAAATTGAGTTAAATGCATTTTTTTAATCGTGGATGGACCTTTTGTTTAAAAAAAAAGAACCTTACCTATACGTCAATTGAATAAGTTAATAATGTTTAAAAATGTAAAAATTTTGTTCAGTAAGGCTTGTTGAAACACTCAAGTATTTGCAGCAATATAAAGAATTTTTACTTAAAGTCCTTCATCTTTTAAATGGCTCAATACAACTTTATCTAATTTGCGAGTTCTATTCCGTGGGTTCATAAGTTACTTTTTTTTGTTGCTGTTTTCGTGAATAAAAGTGTCTCGAAATTTTTATATCAGAGTACTTAAAACGTCTCGAAATGTCGAGAAATAATTTTTTTTTTAATGTCCGTATCCATGAGCGCGTGCGCGCGTGTGTGTGTATGGTATGTGTCATAGATCAAAGTTTTTATTTCTTATAATTAAAGAACGAATGGAATTATCGGGCTTTAACATGACGCGAATAAAAAGCAGTTAGTATCATACTTTTTCATCGTGGTGAATTTAATTGAAATTGGTTCCGTCCTGAATATTTTATGAGAGTTGCATTTTTTAAAAAATAAAAAAACTACGTAATCACGTTAACTCGTCAAATTTTAAAGCTACCGAAACGATATTTTTATCACAGGTGTAATTACGATCTAGGGTATTTGATATTGCATTTGATTAGAATCCACAAGAAGGTTATGATTTTTTATGTTATGAAAAATTTGTGATTTTTTTTTTCATAAATGACTGAATTCGATTGAACTCATATGGAACGACTTGAAGTATTTAGCTGAAATTTAGCTTTCAAGTGAAACAATTACTGTCCAGCTATCTCAGTGAAATTAATAAAGATCAACAAATTCGTTAATATCTTATGACACTTGAATTTTTATCACAAATACAAAATTATGAAAATATCTTAAATCGAATAAATTTTCAACTGAATCTTTCTGTATAAATAACGTGACAATCAATATTGGTGAGTATCGAATTTGTCTGGGATTGACTATCAGAAGACTATCAAAACTGAGTAAAAGCGGATAAGCTAATTCACAAAAATAATGATTTTGTTTATATCAACCGAAGTTTGTGTTTTCTATGAATATGTGAAAAAGTAGTTGTTGGCCCAACAAAATCATTTTGTTTGTGTGAATTTAAAAAAACGTCTGCCAAGTTGAACCTTAGATATTCCTTCCTCGCATTATCTTTCACAAATCTTTATCCACAAAGTAGTGAAAATTAATTTACGGTGCAGATAACAAACAAGAAATCAGCGATTCATCGCCATTTTCAGATGCCGTTCTTGGAAAAAACTCCTTAATATATTCAACTTTACAGTCTTCGATGCTGCAATGCTTACCAAATTTTTTTCCATATCGGTAAGTGACACCAATGGCTCAAGTAATTTCATGGAGAAAACAACGTTGATTAATACGATTGTACGATTTTTTTTGAACATATTATTAGTAATAATGCAACCACATTTCAAAGTCCAACTATGTGAACGAATAATCTCGAAATTAGCTGGACGGGTTGATCGACAAAGGAGCGTTTAACGATTTTCTTGGCCCTGGGAAGTTTCGTCGCTGTCATGTCCAACTACGTGGAAACTAAAAAGCGTTTGCGAGGTTGCCTCCTTTGCCTATGCTCTGCATACACGCTATTAGCAAGTGGTGAATTAAGCGGGAGCTTTACAAAGTTTCCTGCTGAAATCTCACAGAAAAGCTCACGAAAAACCTACATCGTCTACACCCAAAGACGGTAGCCCTGAAAATGTAAGATGAAGGAAAGACCATTTCTTCCACTTCTTTTCACATTCAGTACTCAAATGCTTGGAGCGTAAGTTTAAAAACACATCAGAAGCGCATCAAGAACGCATATGCTTGCAAAGCGAGTAACTTCTTGGCGACCTTATTTTCACTATAAAAATCTTTGATTTCGACAATTTCTTCATTCAGATTTTTAACAATTCGTATAACGACTTTTATCTACATACGTTTCGACAGAGTAGTCATCGTCGTTTATTTTCTTTGCATCATTGTTAGGAAAACTTTCCTCGTTGAGCTGACGTTAGAACCTCCACGTCGTGAAAGCTGATGTTTCAACTGGCATGTTGATTCTCTATGTGATAGCATCAACTATGAAGAAGTGTCGTGTACACGTAAAATGTAAAACTTGTACGGAGATAGAATATTCGTCGATGCAACTTCTGATATCGCGCGAAACACGACTCGATGGATAGTTAATTGATACTCGAAAGGCATTTTATATTCATAGCTTTCGCAGCCTCGTAACATGCTGTTTGTATAATAATAAATATTGAACCATATAATATCGTTGTGAGAATAGCGAGGAGTATATTGAAGTGACGGGTAATCGATACACCCCCAATAGTTATATATAGTATCGCTGTATACCCTTTCGCTGAAAATACACACATATACAGGAATAGAATGTGGTATGCATACTTCCGATACGTCGTCTCAGGTTTGAGGCCACTTCGCTGTAGGGAAATAGCCCGCGGCGTTTGGGTAAAGCTCGAACTTAGTCTAAACCGTACAGGGGTAATATACATCGCACACATACCTATATAACGGGAGTCTAAGGAGGAAGAGAGATACATTTGAATGGCTTGAGCAAACTGGGGGAAGGAGGGGGGGGGAGTGTGAGTAAGAGGATGGGGTGGGGATGCTGGATGCCATAAATATTTACCTGAACCTCGGTTAAACAGCCGATGAATAAATTTCTTATCTGAATTGCCCGACATGTTGGACCTCCTCGTTCTCTTGCACACTCGTATCGGGTAACTCGGGACGAGATGGATTTTTTAAATGGTAAGGATGACGCGAGTTATGCAAATTGTGATGTACAAGTATAATGAACTATTTATTATCTGAGTTCTATTATCCATTTTGTAAGTAATGGGTAATGATTCTGTGTACCATTACTCAGTAATAAAGTAATCGGTAATGAATCTGAGTTCCATTACTCAGTAATAAAGTAATGGGTAATGGCTCTATGTACCATTACTCAGTAATAAAATAATGGGTAATGGCTCTATGTACCATTACTCAGTAATAAAGTAATCGGTAATAAATCTAAGTTCCATTACTCAGTAGTAAAGTAATCGGTAATGAATCTGAGTTCCATTACTCAGTAATAAAGTAATCGGTAATGGGTCAGAGTACCATTACTCATTAACAAAGTAATGGGTAATGACTCTGAGTTCTATCACTCAGTAATAAAGTAATGGGTAATGACTCTGTGTACCATTACTCAGTAATAAAGTAATCGGTAATGAATCTGAGTTCCAGTGCTCAGTAATGGAGTAATCGGTAATGGATCTGAGTATCGTTACTCATTATTAAGGTAATGGATAATAGTTCTGAGTACTATTACTCATTAATAAAAATAAACGATGATGGATATGAATTTCATTATTCATAAATAAAGTAATCGGTAATGGTTCTGAGTACCATTACTCATTAACAAGGTAATGGGTCATGGTTCTGAGTACCATTACTCATTAATAAAGTAATCGGCAATAGAATTCAGATCCGTTACGCTTTAATACGTCAAACTTTGTAGAAACGATAAAAAATTATTTGACACTCATTTGACATCATTCCTCCAATCTCCTTCAGATTTCACAATGGCTAAAAATATCTGTACCGATACGTAGAGCATTCTCGCGCAAGGCTAATCAGATCTTGCGCAATCAATATGATTCATCAATGCATCCCGAAGCTTATGAAAAATTTAAACAAAAAACATTATAATATTTCCGTTGTTGAACTGTGAGTTTTCTAGTACGTGAGTTAGTTCATTAATAAAATTATTTCATTTTCTTGGTGTGAATAGCAAAGGATTTTATGTACAATGTCACAACATTCTTTTATATGAACGTATATTCTCAGTTTCATTTCCATTGGACTCTTGAGAGTACCGCAGAGATAACTCAATGAATTCACTTCGAATACCCGTGAGTACGATGCACACATATATTGAACAATTTTTTATGTGAAATAAATCTAGAAAAGTGGGTACATCTTGCGCAAATCAGCACAAACTAGAGCAGGGGTCTCCAAACTTTCCAGCCTTAGGGCCATACTGATTACTCCAGTAAGTTCCGAGGGCCAAAACCATATTATCATTGTTGCCGGTGGTAAAAAGTGAAATAGTCCAAAATCTGTCCGCGGGCCGAATGTGGCCCTCGGGCCGTAGTTTGGAGACCCCTGAACTAGAGCATAAACCTAGTCTTTATAGTCTGATCAGTTGCTCAGACTATAAAGAATCTTGTTATGAAAAGGATCGTATCTTACGCAAACAAATTGGTGCATCGTTGCAATCTGAATCTTAGGAAGAGTGCAAAAAAAGGAAATACGTTCATCACGGAATTGAGTTACTAAAAGACTGTACCAATTATGAAATAATGTAAATATACATTGCAGTTTTATTTCCACGTGTTTTTGTTGAAACGACCATTTAAAAAAAAGTTATAGTTTGTAGCCCTCTTACCTAAAGATACCTCATAAACACCTACATAGAGAGTAGTTTAGGTATAAGGAAAGGAGAGTTTACCCGGTGAATCGAGAAAGGGGTCGAAGACGGAAAGGAGCATGGGCTCGGGGCACCCAAAGCGCGGTTAAGAGTTTACCACGCCTCTTCCACGTCTTCCTGACATACGTATCTCTCTCTCTCTCTCTCTCTATCTATCTTTTCACCAGTGTTCACCTCACCAGTGACGGGTAAGGTTTCGCGAAGGGGGTGGTTTTCCGTAAACAAACCAAAAGTCGCTTCGGTGAGCTTCTCGCGTCTCCTTTCCTCTTCGTTCGCTCGGGATCCAAGAGGAATTACCCCTTACACAAGCGAATTGGCAGTCTTACCGTGCTTTTCTCGCTTGGGCTTCGACCCTATGAATCTCTCCTTGTTTCTTGGGAGTCGAGTTGGGCTAAAAAGGAACGATGAAGAGAGAAAGGCACTCCCGATAGCTTCGACATCCTCAGTATCCTCGGCAACCCTAACGACTCGACGTGTTAATGCTTGAGTGAGTACGCGATGAGCGTAGAGAAGAGCAAGAGGGAATAACGGAAAGGGGTGCGGAAAGGAACCGAGAGTACATCGGGTGAGCTTTATAGACGATGCCGACGACGACGGAAACTCACCCCACGAGCGATTGTGTTTCACCCGACGGCGAGAACCGCGCGAGTAACCTACACCGTCATAAGCTATATCCTCTGCTTTCCGGATTCTCTTTCGCTCTTCGTCTTTATCACCAAAGTGCAGAGTGCTTTTGAGGACCATCTGCTCAAAGTTTCCCTCGCAGTTTCTTCGATCCGCCTGCCTCTTCTGTTCTCGACTCCTTCTCAGCATCAATCACATTTCCCTTACTCTTACGGTTGGGTTGACGTTACTCGTGCTCATCTATACTTCGTTTGTCGTCGTGTCGTGTTTAATATATTTTTTCGACAGAGTTTCGGTATTATTCAGTCGACTTTTCCGAGCAAATAAATCAATGACCTAAACCACAAAGCACAATTATTCTGTAGCCATTTGCATAGTTAAAAATAGTTTTTGTGAAGTATGAATTTTTTTATCTTCCTCATAGAAAGTACAGAGTTTTGATTGCAAATGAATTTTGGAATTCTAATGCTAGGATACTTAAAATTATATGAAACGTCCAGTAACGTGTTTTTAAAAAAAAAGTGTACTGAACTGAAATCTTGTACCTGAATGTAACACACATTGCCCTTCATCTGTTGAAATTTTCGTTACAATCGTTAAGATAGTTGAAATATTACAAAAATGTGATATTTCTTTAAAAAATGTTGGTGAAAGCAATATCTGGAATAGCTTTGAAACGATCGAACTGATAATAAAGCGTGAAACGTAAATTCACACGAAAATTGAGCTAAATTGATGAAATTACACAAAGTGAAATTAATCCTTCATTGAGCATTTCATTTAATCATAAAAAATTTAATCTGTTACAACTACAAAAAAAAAAAAAAAAAACGTTTAACATTTAATCATAAAAATTTGTAATCTTTTACAACTACAAAAGAAAAAGTAATATTTATTTATTAAAAAATGTAAGATAAATCTCAAGTCTCGGAGATTTGTTCTTTAATCAAAATGAAAATCAAAGAAAAATCACATCAGCTACATTAAAAAAGAATTATTTCGCTCAAAGTGTAATCCTTGTCGGATTTTATGTATAATCCGTTGAATAAACTTGAACGTTTAACCGTGCTTAGAGTTTTGTTCTCGCTCTATCGCTCGTGATTCTCATTAAGAATGACTGTTTCACTTAATTAAACTGTCTGCTGGGCTTTGCGAAGAGATTATTATTATCGCGACCGCGTAACATTGGGGAGAGAGACGAGGGAAGAGGACTCCGGAGAGGCGAGGAAGAGGATGCCGGCTCGCCGATCACCGAGCGGATGCCGCGGCACCCGCGCCAACCTCCTGGTCGCTAATTAGCGTACGCCCTGGATTAGATCGTGCGGAATTGGTATTACGATGATCGGGCTGATGGTACGTGTGCTTGGTAGCAGCGAATACGTGGTCCTCGCGTTATAACGGCCTGTACGAACGATATTATCTATACTGTAACGTATATATATATATATATATATCCTACATATGGGAAATTTCAGTACAAGTCAACTTGACCGTGACCTCGGTATCAAATGTATTTTTTTCTTATAGAGAAATCTAGGAAAAAACATATTAGTAGCCCAAAAATCAACGGATAAAGAAACAGAAAAAAAGCTACTTAAAAAGAATCTGAAAAATAAATTCGACTGAAAAAAATTCACAGAAAAAAGTTCCATGGAAACAGAAGTATACGTCCGAATAGATTTAAACAAATTAAGTCTGGTCAATAGGAGAGAACTAAAAATATGAAGATACACGGACGGACGTATCAGAATTTTTCCAAAAAAATTCAGATATTTTTTCCATTGAGGTTGTCCTCCACAGAATTTTTATTCTTGCAGAATCGTTTGATTTACAAAATTGGAATTTTTGTAATGAGATTTTTTATTGTCACGCCCTATACATATTTAATGAAGGAAAAAAATGGAGAATTGTGACAGTGACGGTCACGTCTACTTGAACTGGAATGCTTTGTATACTATACACTGTAAAGAGCATCTATAATACTATATAGATTAAAAAAAATTAAGATATTTATTCCATTGAGGTTGTCCTCCACAGAATTTTTATTCTTGCAGAATTGTTTGATTTAAAAAATTGAAATTTTTGTAATGAGATTTTTTATTGTCACGCCCTATACATATTTAATGAAGGGAAAAAATGGACAATCGTGACAGTAACGGTCACGTCTACTTGAACTGGAATGCTTTGTATACTATACACTGTAAAGAGCATCTATAATACTATATAGAGTATGTAGACTACAGTGTACTGTGATAGAGTGCCTGTAATTCCATAGGAACACGCGGGATAATAACCCACCGCAGTAATCACGAGATAACGTGTGTTGTACTCTCTCTCTCTCTCTCTCTCTCTCTCCCTCTCTCTCTCTGTCTCGATTCTCGTTCCCATCGCCGTCATCATATTAGGCCGCTTGTTACCTCGGTCACTTTTACAAATTTCATAAACCATTTTCTGTACCAGTGCTGCGACGCTCTTTGGCATTTTTCGTTTTTTTTTTTCTATGCTCTCACCTCGGGCAAAAGAGTAAAAGTATTTGTTTCTCGTAACTTCATTAAAGCTTGATCATAACCATGTGTTCTCTTCTAGTGTAACCACTTACGTTGCTCACCGGTTTCCACTCGTACGAAAATCCCCATGCTACTACACCTTTCACCGTACTTGCAATTGGCAATTACCATATTAAACAGGCTGCACTATCATGACAAGAAATATATTTTTTACATACTTCAATATACTTTTTTTCATTTAATTTTATTTCGTACAATCTATGGAGCAAATTTTCCTTTGAATATCAAGGAGATTATGGTTCATGGAGAAAACACTAGCCATCCTCCTCTCGATAACGAATTTTTACCAGCAGGAACCAGAGCGGAGAGTATACCGGTGTCGTACGCGAGACAAGGTTCTATCGTATAGAATTTAGTTTAATCGTGAACGTGCCACGACCGCTAATGATACTGGTGCAACGAACAGCCACCCATAACCTGATCAACGTCTGACCACAGCACCGCTTTAACCACTAACGCATCAGTAGGAGACCAGAGGAATGCATTCGCGACTGTTGCACTCCGGACGATTGCCAATTACCTCGTCAACCTCACGACCATTAGTAGTCCTCATTGAACTGGTACTTAATTATCTCCTATATGGATTTTCATTAATCAAAGAAAATCGAAAGATATGTCCCTGTACTCAGTTTATTCTCAACATAATTATTAATAAAGTAGACAGAGATAACAGGACAATTTATGTTGTATGAAAAATGATAGTTCCAGGTATTATAAAGTCTCCTTATCCTAAAGTTTCTCGTGCAAAGTGATCGTATGTCTGCTCATAACGTATACGATGTGTTGTAACGACTAATACGATGCGATAAAGTGCGCTTGCACTTCCAATTACGATGGCTAGCAGCAAAGATCACAATTGAATCTATATATGACATTGTACCTGTTCATCCGGAACTACCTAACGAAGAGTGCAATTTTTCATTTTCTCCCACGTTTTTCGTTTTCTTTTTTTTACAATTATTGGTGAAAACGTGCCATCCAGTCTACCGTCGAAATTATTAATTGTCCTTGAATTCAATGCAGGGCAAACGGGAAAGTCGGTGAGGCTGTATGCACTGAGCTTCGTGTATAATCTCGGCAACGATTTAAATGGTTTTTGTTTGTTTGTTTTTTATTCGACAACCGTTTGAGGGATTGTGTTTCACTAGAATTCGTCGGTACATTCGTGATTACCGCACAGAGCATTCGTTAATTAAAAATACCGATGGGCCAGCATCACGAAGGATGAGCACGAGAGTATTGATAATGGGCACTCACTCGAGCATCAAAGCTTTTTATGGTGACGCACGCAACAGCACTTATGACGAATCAGTCGTCAAATGCATCAACGATATCAATGTCGAACGCGAAATCCGAATTTTTATTGTTCTCGTGGAAAATTAATTGCAGAAAAATTAAAAATAGTTGAATTATATTGTGCGTATTGTTGTTTCATTGCTTTTTATTTTATTTTTTTTAAATGTCTGTTTTCAATGGCTTGTGTACCACTTTAAAATTCGTAAATGTTATATAAAATACAGATAAGAGAGATTTCAATACAAAAAACTATCTACCAGTTAAAAGCATTTTAGTTGTTAGTCAATAACAGTTTATAATATATTTTACGTCATAGCAAACATAAAAAGAAGTCAGAAAAGTGTGTAAACAAGGTTACATTGGCTCCAATCTGTTTAAATCCTATAAAAGTATATCAGCAAGTGAAGTTAACGAACATTGTAATAGATAACGAACACAAACAACTTTACTCGCGTGCTAAATCTTAGATTAAAGATCTGTGGATGCTCAATTTACAGATATTTGATTGTTGTAAAAAAAAGAGCGTTATTGGAATAAAAAATTCAGTGTGATTCAAGTTATATTCAGTTGGGTCAACTGCATCGTGTGATTGGCTCAAGTTCGTTTCACCATGGATTCCGCCTTATCTGATCTCACCTTGAGGCCAACTACGTCGCATTAGTTCAACTAAATATTAATTGGCTCAAAGTAAATTTGGTTGGCTGAATTTTAAAAAATGTTCACTTGGCGTACAATCAAGTGTAAACAATACTTGTTGAACTAAGAAAAAAATTCTATTCAAATTTGTTATGCCTGAAAGGTCGTTTGAAAATTTAACGAAAGGTAGACTGTTTGATCTCATTTAAATACACTCTTAATATTTTTTGTGACATCGAGAGTATCTCACACGCCTAATCGTAGTTATACATTTAATTGTATTCAGTAACGTACAACAAGCTTTCGCTCGTACAGTGAATACTCTATTTTTCCAGAGAAAATTGTCTAGCGAGAAATAGGCGAGAGGGTACAAGGATAGAACGTTAAAAGTAGAGTGAACCATGAAGGGTGTACGAGGACATAGCTGAAGAAAGGATCGTCGAGCAAGGTGGTCCTCGAGAACAGGGAAACGACCGAGAACGACGGTCGAAGGTCCGTCGCGTCCGGTAGCCGTATTTGCCCAAGCCAATGCATACGTTAAAGCGTCGAGGCATCTCACACTCGATTGTGGATTCAATTTCAGCGAAGGGGTGCTCGACTGGTCGTCGAAAACCGTCGTCCACAGTTAGCCCCTTTCCCATCCACGTCGGACGGTCGGGTGAACTATCGAGCCAGGGGGTACGCGCGGCCAGCCAACATCCGAAGATTGCGACGCCATGGTTCGCTGAATATGAAATATGCACCGGTGATTGTCCGTGGATTCTCAACTCGGCTAGAAGCTCAATCCTATGTTTCATCCCCTTTCTCTACGTACAGTTCGTGCCTTCTCTTCTTCTCCAATTCCCCTGATATTTTCACGTCTCCCTTCGAAATCAGATCCTTCTCACTTTCGCCAAACTTTTCAGCTCTTCGCTATCCGCATTGATCTGTTTTCATTAAAAAATCTTTAGCGTATGTGCAAGATTACTGCCTCTGAGAAATAATTAAGGTTACTCGTAATAAAAGTAATAATAATTAACATTTTAGTCGAAGAAACGATATTTTATTGGAAATTTTTCATTTTTGTTTATCTCAAGTCTGAACTGAAGTACAAAATACAAATATGTACGAGAGTTTTATTTCTTCGTTTACTTCTATCGACAATTTATTTGTATGTCTTAAGATTTATATCATAAATGTACCATATATAAATAAATTTAAACATTTATACCGCTGGGTCTCATTGATAATAGTTCGAGCTAACTTATAACTGATCTGGTACTGACTTCGCCCATATTTTACCAATTTTTGTTCTAAAGGTGCCTCTATCCTTTTTTTCCTGTCGCTCACTTAAGAATCTCGTTGGTGATAAAAGAGGAGGAAAATGGTCGAGGATATCCACTGGTGTTCGGTGCATACCGCGTACCAAAGTGCCGCTCTTGAACTTTCCCGGGAGAACAACCCACACGTACAAATCCCATATAGTAATTTGTCGTACACTCTCCACAGTGCCAACGCGTACAAACTTTGGTAATGAATCGTTAATTTCCTAGGAATTCCTCGGGCGATAGGTTTTTAAACCTCCAAGTTCTGAAGATCCTGGAGTCACAGAGGTGGAAGCAAGAGAGCATGAGTGTAATACAAACTGCGGAGCTCTGAAAATAGGGCACGAACGGTCTCTTTGCCAAAGACGCGGTGGCGCTGTTGCTCGAAAATTCTTTTCTTCTCACCCAAGGGACTCGCTAACCTAAAAATACTTTTCAAACTACTCTGTGCTTCAACTCTTCTCATAAACTATCCTTACTAATGCAGCGATAACGTTCGTTAAATGAACTAATAATTTACAGACTGTTGCAATACTCCTTTTTGTCTTTTGGGATCTTAAGATGTTGTATTTTCTCTTTATGTTCGACATTGCTTTGTGGGTATGAAATTTTTTAAGGTGGTCCAGTTGAATGAGCGCGAAAACCTCGAAATGAAATAAGTGAAAGTAACTGTGCACCACCGACAACCACAATAATTAATTCACCCTCGCTATATTCTTTTTCTTCGCATTCTCCGTCGACTTGTTACGGCTTAATTAATCGCAATAATTAAAAGGAAGGCGTAGGTTATACGAACGTGCCCGCCAGGCGAAGTCTGTTCTTCTCTTCTCCTCCTCCTCCTCCTCCTCCTCCTCACCTTGTATAGCTCTGTACATCTTTCTCTCTCGCTCGATGTTTGAATATGCAAACTCAGGGTTACTATATACGCGCGGCAAAACCTTCCAGCTTGGCGTTATAGCAGGGTGTACGTCAGAACGAGAGAGGAAAGGCTGGAAAGGAAAGCAGCGTGTGCCAGCAGGGGTTAAAGAGCACCCCTTGCCACGATTTCTCCCTGGAATCTTGAGTTTCAGGTGCTCCTCGCTACAGAATTAGTGTACCGTGCTTTGTACAAAGTGGTGGAAGTATCACGAGATACGTGAGAGATGAAAGATTATTGCTTTTTGGAGAAAATTTAGACGTTATTTCGGCACTATGAACGCATACATAATTAATCATTAATTATTTATCTTTAATTTCATTGAATAACATTCTATATTCATAATGTAATATCCATAATATATGTAATCTATGTTTTATCTAATTTAACTAGTTGGCCTCCGAGGTTAAATCCTTATAGAAGTATTGTATCGAACATCGTTTATGTTAAATATAAATCAATTCTAAATTCTATTTATCTAAACCGTTAAAAATATTTGGAATATTTAAATATTTGCATTGGAAACATTTATGCATCGACTATAATATATCATTTGATTCATAAATAACTTTCTGTGCAAATATATTAATTTTTATAAATAAATTTTGTACATTATATCCGTCGGTCTATTTGTTATATTTTCCCCATAGATCCTCATAGAAAGAACGGCATAATATTTTCACGCGTTTAATAATGTATGTAAAATACATAAGATACGAAAAAAAAAATATATATTCATGAAAAATTCTACATTTGTTAGTATTTAACATTTTTTTTTAAATTTACTTTACTTTTATGGGAGATAGACTGGACCCTCGTTATAACACTGTTTCTCGGATCCATGGTAGGACCCGCGCTATATCCGAATCCGCGTTATAATGAAATTTTATTTTTTCATTTAAACAGAGGAAATAATTATTTTGTGTGAAGAATAAAATAAAATATTAGATTAGGTATGAAAGAGCATGTAACTGAATATTTTTTTTTTTGTATAGTAGATAGAGTATCAGCGTGTTAACAATGAAATTGTTCATAATACATATTTTGATTTTTGTTATGGGGTCCAAGGCCCATCCCGCGTTATAACCGAATCCGCGCTTTATCGAACCGCGTTAAAACGAGGGTCCAGTGTATATGTTTTTTTCATACAGTACACTCTCACATTTATTTAACGGACTCGGTGTAATCGACAAAAATTCTTTTATTATTTAACGAAGAGAGAGTTTTCGCTGCTGTAAATAAAATAAAATTGGCAAATAAACAATTTTAATTAATCCATGTTCACGGATCAAAGGTAAAACGTGAAAAAGAATAAAAATATTACAGTTTCTAGTGAATCTTTCAACTATTTACGTATTCTTGGTGCAGCTACTCGTTTCCTATTTACCTGACGTATAAGTTACACATTCTCGTAGAATACTATATCGGTGGAAGCCTTGGCTGAAGAAGGGGATGGCGTTGGGGTTGGGGTTTTGCGAAGGCTGCCAGCCAGTAGGTTAGTTGGCTATGAAGTACGAGAGCTTCGGGAGTACACGCGGTAAGGCAGAAAGGCAAGCACAGGGAGGTTCGCGTTGTGGAAACTTGAGGAGGGATGATGGGATGGAGCACCGGTGGAACAGGCGGTTAGGGTGAGATACGGTGCGAAGGGTGGGGAGACCAAGCACCGGGAAGAAACGTGCAGACTCGCCAGGGGTAGGTTACCGCGTCGCAAACATGGAATAACAAAACCTGCTGGCCCGTACTCCGCTGTATGTGCAAGCTCCGCATCAACTCCACTTTTCTTCACCCCTTCCATCCCCTCCGAACAACCTTTAACACGAAGGCAAGAGTCGAGCTCACAACCCAGAGCCGTACTCTACGTAAAACCTGCAGCGTGCTCCCTCGGGCCACTTTTCATCTTTTTTTCTTACTCTCCGGTCTACTCTCACCCTCACTCTCTCTCTCTCTCTCTTGCTCATCGTTCCGGTCTCGCATACCAATCGCCACTAAATCGTTTTGCGTATAGCGCAGAGGATATTCTAGTATCCAAGCATTTACATTTGCTCCGACTATCCAGTACGCTGTCTACGGACCATAGGTTCTCTGCATGAACCGAGCCACTCACAGAGTAAACCATCCTGGAATGCAAAGAAATTCAATTCTCTGCAAACTTGCAGTTTCATGCATCAGAAAGTTGTATGCATAGATGAAAAGTAAATTATTCCATGGTGAATCAATATGTTTCTTGAACGTCAAAGAAAATTGCTTTGAGATATTATTTAACGTAAAAGAAAATAATTTTATGTTATTTTCTTCATTAAAATGATAATTTGATGTTGAAGAATTAATAATAATGCCATTTATATTAATTAAAATATGGTTCCGCGGTCGGAAAAAAAAATGTCTCACATTATGCACGAAAAGTGATTACTCATTATTAAATACTACAATAATCTATTAATAAAATCTTGTTGTCTTCAATAATATAAAAACTTAACTTAGCAAGATGAACTAATTCTGCGGCTGTTGCTGACAAACTATATTTCATATCCCTGAAACATTTGCCCAGATTCTCTCTCCAGGAGCTTTCTTTCGAACGAACCGCACTCATGTCCACAATCAATTAAAAGTTACTCGATTAACGTGATACGCGTTTCAATACCCTCGATTCAAATTGCACTTAGCGTTCCTGACTGTCTCCGTATAGTCGGGCGTAGAGGCGACAAACAAGAGTGACAGAGATACAAAATACTGTAAGAAAACATAATAGCTTTGTAAATAAATAATGGCACCGTTATATATATCCTGCCATTATTGTAATTCTCTTGTACTTGTACCTCTTGAGATGAGGGCATACCTCTCGCGTACTTGCCCTTTCTACTCAATGCCAATCGTTCAATAATGACGCCGTTGACGACGGCTCCTCAAAGTCCCTTGAAGTATTCAATTTAATGCGTTCCACTCTCTTCGAGCTCTCTCGCTTCCTGATTTAATGGTACTTGAAGAAATAATTATCCGTCACGGGCAATAGAATAATTTTTCAGGGTCGTTATAATATCGGTATAAAGGCTCACGATATTACCAACGATCGAGAGTAAAGGGGCTAGAGGAACATTTTATTATTTTTAACTTTTCTGTTTACTCGAATAAGTTTTGCTTCGGTAACAAACTACTCGAAGGATGATTAAAGTTACTAGTTCTCGGATTGGCTGATGGTTCGGAGTATGATAATAATTAGGAAACGTCATACCACGGTCAGGAGAAAACTTTAGGTTCGTGCTTGCAACCCGTCAGCATTCTCCATCAAACAATGAGAGTCCTCCTTGGTTGTCCTCTCAAGAGGCGCCCCATTAACCACTAATGATTCACGCAAATCGTTGCGGGTCCTCGGTGAATTACATATGTACGTGGAACGTGTACTGTTCTTTATTCTATCAGGGTCAGAAGAAAATTTCAACGATTAACCAACAACCAAGCAATTATTTTGAATTACGCATTCACAATTGGTAGCAATTTCGCTCACGACGTATTCCACGATTATCAACACGAGAATCCATTGCCTAGTTTTTGCAAGTTAACGCGAATGGTTTGATGAATAAAGTTTTATTTCTATAGTGACAAATTGTAGGCAGACGAGTTGTCATCAACCATCGGGATTCATCAATGCCTGAATCCGAATGAAAATAATAACGAACAGACAACTGTAACTTACTGTAACTGTAAATAACTGCGACAAATTTAGTTGAACTCGAAGATTTCACAGAGCTATACGCTGACCGCACATTTATCGACACATGGAAAACTCTGCCCTTAATTTCTTTACCAAAAAACAAGTCACCGCGATTCAATGCTGGAAAGCATCACGAAGACAATTGTGGGAAAATTCCATCACGTCCGTGGGGCTTCGAAACGAAAACGCGAAAAACTCTAGCCTGGTACGTTACCACTTCACCGTGGCCCTGGCAGGATTATTTGAGTTAAACATTCGTCGATTCGTCGAATTCAATTAATTGAATTAGTCGATAAGAGTCAGTATTCATAAGGATTCGTTCAAGCGAAAGTTAGAGTTTGACCTGGATATTAGTCTTCTCGTGCACGTACTTCAACATCTGAATCTAACGATCGTGGGCTCAAGTCGGAAATTACGAAAACTTCTATTTTGTAAAAAATACTCGATGTTTGATGCAATATTTAAATAATATTGTCTAACGTGGTAGAATATTCAATACACGAGGACGATTCGGATTAAATGCGGGAAGCGACCTGGCGTTGCTCAGTGTTGAGAGCTGTCAATTGACAATCGGAAGGCCCCAACTTCGATTCCCAGCCCAGACGCCTCGCATTTTGTTCGGATTGTCCCTCATATACAATTCCACTTTTTTTAAATTACGATTAATAATATAACGGTCACAGCCTAACAAATACTATGAATAACAAGGGTAGATTGACCATTTTGTGTCCGGTGACATAAACATAGATCTTTTGTGGGTCAGACATATTGAAATTCGTCAAAATCACCTACACTGTGAAAAGAATTTTATTAATCTTAACAGATCTAGAGTTGATTGTGTCGAAATAAATGTTTTATTATTTAAATTATATTTATTTCTTTTAATAAAACTTTTCCTTTTGTCATACTAATTTGACTCTTGAAGCGATTGAACGTCATACTGATGGGTCACGTAAAAAGTTCGATACTTATTTCGAATCACTCAGTACACATTATAAAAGTGAAACGGGAGGAAACTCAAGCGGCGAATCTTGTTGAAGGAGGTCACCTTTCAACGAAAACTTTTCTCGCAGGAAACTCCTATTCAGGAACAGCAGCAGCTGCAATAGCTGCATCAGGAGCGAGAACAGCAGTATCGTACAGTTGCGCGAAAGCTCAACGTCGAATAAGTTTCGAATTCTCCAATAAGACTTTCCGCAGGAACCTCTCATTGTCAGCCGTTCGCTAATACTCTCATTCCTTCGCCAAGAAAAGCAGAAACAGCAGTTGCAGCAGTATCCCGGTGACCCTGTTCTCAAATCCTAATATCCCATAGCTGTAGGCTCTCTCAGTTATGATCAGCTACTTTGCTTTCCCGGCTTCGCTGTCTGTCGCAAGTCTCAAGGATCTCTCGGATAAGAGCCCGCAGCTCGCGTTTCCGTTCTCCACGCCTCCTCACCGTTGCCAGTTTCCGTTTAATATCAGTTACGCCTCGCCAGGAGATCTAAATATTCACTAAAGTTTAACGTACTTTTCAAACGTAGTAACAAGAACAGAGTCGAGAGACCGAACAAGAGACAAAAAAAACAACAACGGAAGAACAAAAATCAATATTATAAGGTGAATGCCCCCATTGGCTATTACGCTCCACCGATCATTATGATGCTAAATTATTTTCTCAGACGATTTTAATAAGAAACAAGGTTGTGAGTGTAGTAAAAAAAATCGGTAATTCCCGCCGAGTACGAGGATCGAAACGTGAAGAGTAAATACATCAATTGGACCCACAAAGCAAATTCTATTTCCACTGCAAAGTGGATAGACAAAGTGCAACTGAATTAGCTGTTGTTTAAAATTATTCCGGCTCTGAGTAAATTGGATTACAGTTTATGTTACCGATTATAGTTCCTGAAAATGTGTCACGTCACTTTAAACAATGTCAAACTCGTGTCAATGTCAAGATAAGGGAAGGAAAATTGTTAAGAATCGTGATTTCTTTTTCTAATTCGATGTTCACCCAGGTGGAGTTTTGCAATTGGTGAAACGTTGGGCCCAGCATGGTCGCCATTAGGCTTACAACACTGTCTCGATGCTCACCCCACCGTTTGCTCGACATTAAAACTGCAACGGATGATAATCTCGGGTCAACGCCGGTCACCGATTCTGTGCCGACGATGGGCGTGAATGTTTTGCCAGATGTGGCAACTGACGCGTGACTCCGATTTACTAACAACGCACATATCGTAACACTGACTGTTTCGAGTTAATAGTACGTACGGAAATACACTGATTCGATATTATGCGCCGTTTCTATTACAGAGATCCGGTTAATCATTTTTCAATTTATTAAATTGAAGTTGACTGACTGACAGATTGCAACATTGTTGTGTCCACTGTTTTCTTTTTTTCGAAAAGTCTACCGTGATTCAAGCTGTTTAAAGCCAGATTCTCATGCGTCCATTTGCTAATTACGCTAAAATTGGTTACGAGAAAATGTGAGTCATTTGGAAGAAGTTCGAACCGGTTTATTAGCTGACTGTGTCAGGAACGGCGGACCGCAGGCCCGCATTGACGTAATTGACATGACCCAGTGTTGACTAGAAACGTTGGTTCATCGTTGGTCAAATTTATTGGCCAACATCGAGCCGAGGTTACATACCAACTGCCCACATAACTAGATTAGCAGAATCTTCCTTCAAGTTATTAACGGATTATGATCACAATTTCTAGCAACAGTTGTCGTAAAATCGTAACAAAAATATCTATTTACGGTAATTTATCTATTGAAATGTATCCTGATAAGAAAATTTGCAGAAGCGTGTACCAAGGATTTCAAAATCATTGTAACAAGGTGTGTCCCCATTCGTCGACAAATTTTCATCAACAAAATACCACTTTCTAAATCTTATCGACATATGTGCAACAACTGTTGCTTGTAAACATTGATTAACATTTAAAAAATATATATTTGCAGCAATAATCCATTAAATCAACGATATTTTGAAAAAAATATATTAAGAGTACATTAATACGGAATTTCAAAATAAATATTCAAATTACTTTCATCACAGTTGAAGATATATTCCTTCCGGATGAGCGTTACAAAAGTAAAAAATGGAATTATTTACTTCAGTAAAATTCATAAATTGAATTTAATGTTGCATTGCGCTCACCGGTACACATTCAGCACAATCAGTTCTCTACGCTTATGTTATTTTTCATACTGCGTGTCTGGTGAATTTAATTGCAACATGATATTCTTCTCGTTGATGTTCGAGGCTGTCGTGTTTGGGGAGGGAAGGGATTCTCAGTATCGCGGAAGGGTGTGCGCGTGCGTTTGTAGGACGTGGAGAACAGGGGTCGTCCGATGAAAGGATAATTAATTTTAATTATAACTACCATTACGCTGACCTTCCGCCCACGAGGGCAATGTATATAGTTAGTCAGATATACGTGAAGCAACGAAGCTACGTATCGCGTATCCAGTTACGCCCACGGCATATCCGCGAGCGTTTTTCGCCATGACCGCAGCTAACAGCCACTGGCTTCTCGGCCTGGTGGCTTCTCGGAACATCATGTTGATTTATTACGAGGTAGACTCTATATATGCTCAGCTGGTTTGTGATACGAGGCTCTGTCATTGCTTTGCCGGCTTTCGCGACTCTCTTCGGTACGTTCCGTTTTCACGCTGATGTCGTCCCTCCCGGGGAAACATATTGGCACGTTATTAAATTCTTGGCTAATACGACGGAATAATGGTGATAGAGTATCACCATTGGACCACCGGATCTACCCTTCAAAGAGAGTAACTATACTGGATAATATTCCCATAAATTATATTTATATTCTATGGTAAATGCGTCTGGTGTGCATATAGATATGTAAGATCTGTAAGGGATGGTAGGGGCACGATTTGTCTAACACGCAATCTGTAAACTTTGATTTCGATGATGTGCAATGAAAAAACTCATTTGGTTTATTATTTTTTAATGCGAGGTAATTACGTTGACACCTCTCAAGGAGTTTGTTCCTGAATTGTTGCTATGGATTTTTTAATTGGAGTTGATCTGCAGGGGTTAGACGAACGAGCAAACAAAACGCATAACAAAAAAATTGAAAACTTCATTAAATTACTCATTCATCGATTTTCTGATTACCATGAGGTGATGGTGACTTACCCGTCGCTTTGACCTGGAATGCCCCGTGCATATTCTCGACTCTCGTTGACAATACATTTTTATTAAATATAGACAATTACATTTACATTGTGGCTGTTATCAAACTCGAAGAAGTTGCTCAACGGTGTAAACGATTTTTCTTCATTTCTCTATTATACGATTTTTAAATATTTTTTATTGTGAATAGTTAATAGAAAAAATTCTGAAGAACGTGCAGAATTGCTTGGTTGTCATTAAGTAACGTCGTTTGTAGAGAGATACCGCAGGAAATCCGCTGCTACAATCACAACCTGATATTACGGGTAACTTTACGACTCGCTTGCCCTCTGTCAGCTTTCTTTTTCTTAAGTCACTGTACCTATACCCACGTTAACTTTTATCGATGATAGATTGAGTGATGAATCATGGGCGTGGCAGCCCCTAGCTAAGAGGTCATCGACCGATTGAGGTTAGCAAGTGACAGGGATGCGCGCAATCGTTAAACTATCCAAGAGGTTTAACGACTGACTAATGGCTACGAGTAACGAGGATGCTGTCGTCGTCCCTTTCGAACGTTCGAACATATCGACGGGGACTCTCGTACGTCACTATAACACGCTACATTCTACCGCTGCGTCTCTACCGCGGAAACGCTAACACATGCGTTTCGTATACCGGAAAGGGGCAGTGACGCTACCGTCCGGTACACCAGAACCAGAGCCCGTCCATCAATCTGCCTCGCGCTCGTTTATCTCATTCATTTTTTTTTTTTTTTTTCGTATGTCGTATTGTTTTTTTTTTTTATTACGAACGACCACATTACACGTACACGAGCAAACCGATCGTGTTTTCGTAATGGCTCACGCGATTCTACCCCCAAACTCTTCGGACAGTCGTGACGAGTCCAATGCGTAACGAATGACTCACTCGTCTGTATATTTCTACAGGATTCGAACTCGCGTTCACATTTTATTTCCACGGGAATCTATACTACATAGCAATCGTAAAATTTACTGCTATGCGGTCGAGTGCCCGTCAGGGGTGCTGCGCTACCGAATTTCAACCTCGCTATGTCGAACTCTCAGCTGCATACCTCGTTCTTTTATTGAAAAATCGAAATATCACATAGTCTGTTACACACGCTGAGAGGAAAATTTTTTTGCGATGTCCACGATGTCATTATTTACCTCTAAATCGACAATCTGCGGTCTTTTGTCCAGACATAGTTCAATTTAAATTATTAAATTTCCTTTTTTGTACATAAAATCCAAAAGTTGTGAATACATTTTTCTCATTTCATTTAGAAATTTAATTCGAAAATATAATATTTTCAATCTAAAGGAAAATACGTTTTTTTTTTCCAAAGAAGAATTAATTTTATTTCGATATCATTTATACACAGAATTCGTGTTACACGGAATGTTATGCACGGTACATATTAACATTATGAAATACATTCAAAATGGCCTTAAGATTATTTAATTAAAATTTTCTTTTAACATCTTTTATTTAGCAATTTACACCACGTCCCGTCATCATCACCGTTATGATTGCGTTATGATTAAATCAATTTATGGGATTGTATATTTTAACGATTTATAACTCTCGCTTTAATATTCGAGAATATTTATTATTATCATAAAATCATGATAATATCCTTATATTGTATGATACGAAAAAATGATTTTTGTTTTCCCACAACGATATTGCATTATGCAATCGGATTTTATTTAACGAAACCCTACAGGTTGACTGACGACTGAACTAGATTTTCCCATTAAATTCGAGCAATTCAACGAAACGTCCCCCCACGAGTCATTATGCATGATATTCTCGTTTGCATAACTGAATATATAACGATACCGACAACTCCATTGTGCGTGCACAATTTTACTGTTTTATCCGGATGATACTGACACAACCCCGAAGCATATTAGCATCGCATATATATATATAATGTATTCTACGTATATTGGGTGTTTCATAATCATTTTACTGCTCGTTCTTGAGTGACAACTGGAAATGTTTTGATTTACCCTTGAAGTGTTAAGATATTTATGTAAATGAAAAAAATCTAAAAAAGTATATTCTATGAGTACCAACGTTAGATTTCTACTAAAAAAAAAATTAATTTTGTGACATAATCATCAAGCGAGTAACGATTTTTTCACCTCAGTCTGAATAAATTATCGCTCGATTGTTGCAAAAATATTTCCAAGCGGCGTAAGGATGATGAAAAAATTGCGATTTTTCCGACACCGTGACCGGTGACGATCACTGGAATTGGATGTCGAACCTATGAAGGGGAAACACGACACCGACACTTGATTTAAAAACTTTTAAAACATTTTTCTTTCTTTTTTTTCGAATCCACATTTTTTAAAAGACGTCGGAAGAGTGAGACTCTCACTGCGTGAATGTGAAACGGTGATATTCAGTGATATTCAGAGTTCTGAATCATTCTTAAGTAAATTTGGGATTGAAATAATGTGCTAGAAAGATTTAGCGATATGGATCTCTATGGCGGTGCTCAGTCGGTAACGAGCCTCCCTATTAAAGTGAAATTACGTACCGCGGTCGGTAACAAAAATTTTAATACTGTTTTTAAATGATGCAGAATATTTCTGAGTCAATGTAAATAGGATCCTACTGTTGAACTGATAATTACGGTGAAGAAACTTATTTCTTCTGTGTAATAAATGTTCGGTATACTTGAAGAAGCAACATAACAGTTTACCGATCGGGTCCATAATGAGTGGGAAGTGGAATGTATTACGTCACCTTCAGATGTCCTGCTTCTCTTTAACTTCGCCGTGAACGCTATACTAACTTATTTTTTTGCACTTATAGACGAAGTATGGAGATTTCTCATTCTACACTGAACAGAATGAAATGAAATTCGGTCAATGGAGAGCAAGAACGTGAACCTCCCGAGTAACAAGCGTGTTAAAATAAATTTTAAGAATTACAAATTAATTATCTGCAGTTATCTGTAATGGAAAAATCATTTTTTATAATGGCTTAGGGCACAAACCAAAAAACACGCCTTTTATATATTTTTTTAACGACAAAAAAATGTAAAACAAGTCTTTAACGGAAATTGGTGGACACTCCTGCCTCCCTCAATGATTGATAATATTGACATAAAGCTAAAGATAATTTAATTGAGGTCATACCTTTGAATAATATTCATAACACAGAGTTACAATTTATTCTGAATGACAATGTATAGAATGACCGTTGAACGAATCAGACCCTGTTGAAAATTAACGAAGCGCATACTATTTTTAAGCTCAAATAGCAACATTTTGTTTTTAATGGATACCGTGTTAAAGCGAACAAGAGTGCAGTTGAAGCAGAGGGAAAACAGTGTTTGATTGACGGTACCATATCGAGTGGAGTGAACTTTTGGTCATGGTCATTTTTGCATAAATGCATCGAGAGTTTTGACATTGTGTGTGCGCGTCGCTGATGAACAGACGAACAGGCTAACTCACTCGTTCGTTCAGTCGTTCGTCTGGTCACGCAGTGGTTCGAGCTTTGCGGCTTGCTGATCGGAAAGTTCGTACATGTACTATAAAGCGATGCTTTTATACTCGGCGTTACCCCTCGGTAACCCTCTGTCCTCCCGTCAATCAGCTGATGACTGTTCCGTTACGCCCTATTACGTTGGTAAATAGCCAGGCCCGCTGAGCGTTTCTATACGCTACGAGTGAAGGGTGACGATATGGTGGTCGTTCCTGTCGATAGGTCTCGATCGTGGAGGTGATGATGGTGGTGGTGGTAGTGGTTCAGCTACTGCTTTTGATGCCAATGTACGAAGTGATGTGATGGTGGCGGCAGTGACGGTCAGGACTGTCGACGCGAAACCCACCCCCGTGTCGATGAGAGGGTGTTACCGATCGATTTGTATAACCATTTGATTTGGCTGGCCTCGCATCTCGATGCGTATTATACATCATTCCAGACTATAGTATTATACGCACTCGCTCATAGGTGTAACACAGACAAGGGGATGAGGGAAGGGGGACAAAATGATATAATTTAATTGTGATCTATCGCAGATCGTAATATTTGTATTAATAAGAACCTATTTTATTTTCTTCTTTGTAAATTTTATTGTAATTTAATTGTAAAATTTTACATTTTTTCTTTAATAAAAAATACGTATTTTTATTGTTTAAAAGTGTCTTTGTTATAGAAATAAATTAAATTTTATGTAACAATGTTGACAATGATATGTCATTATCATTTTATGTAACAATGTTGACAATGATATGTCATTATCATTGTCAATCATTTTTCACTTGACTCCACCCGAACTAAATTTGTCCATCCGATTTACTAACGTAGATTATGCTCGTACGAACCATTCGTCGACTATACCCAGATGCACCAAAAAAACTTCTACATACATAAAACCTAACTGCAAGATGGAAAAAAGTGGTTAACTCTCAGACGAGTTATGACAGCTTTGGCAGGATTACAGCTGTTCGTGCATGTGTATATCCACTTAACGTAAAAACACGTTGGGGGAAGAAGTCAGTCAGTCAGTCAGTTAGTCAGTCAATACGTGGAGTAAGTGGTGCTGCAGCTGGAGTTAAACCCATCTGCACTCATACGGTCTATGATATATTTGTGCAAAGATGATTCAGTATAGCTGGCTTGTTGAGATAGCCCAGAAATTCATATCGCAACCTTGTCATCGTCTCTTCCGTCTGGCACACTTCGTTTTACGTTGGGATGCGGTTCGTATGGATACGCCATACATATTTATAGAATACCTGGGGAAATGCTCCTCGAAGGCTGAGTTGCGAGACGCACATCGCACTTTTCCATGACGCACGTGCGCCGGAACGGATGAAACCATGGTTCAGCGCGCTGTATCTCTATACAATACTATACATCTCATCACGGCTGAAGAGATTCGTCTCCATTAGGGGCAGCTCGTCTGGTTTATATCCATGGCAACCCGATGTGGATCGGTAGTGCCTATACGACGAGCGACTGATGGTGATATTGCTTCTCTCGGCAAGTACACCTATGCCATGTACTTTTTATTCTATTGTTACTTATTGCGACACGGGCGTTTTGCACCCTTACATAACAAAAATGAAATTTTTTTAAGAATATCTTGGTTCAATGACGTAAACTTAATTAAAATTTTAACTACTGAGAATATTGAGGGTGGTATATTGGGGTATTGGTGGATTGGTAGTGGATTGAGCGCAATAGTTCCCACGTAGTTATTGTAAAATCCTCGGTTTAGAATTACAATTCAGAACCTTCGGTCTTTAGGTTCGTTAGATCATTTTTGTTCATTGGGTTCTTCTACATTGCTGAGGCATGGACAGAAAACTTTGCTTTTTATATAATAAATGAGCAGTTGATTGTGACTCAGGTTTGCGTCCTCTCGTAACCAGCATATACATTTGGATAATGCATCTTTAATTGACGTAATCTTAATTTAAATTGTAATTAGTAGGACTAATGAAAATGGTATTGGCTCAGGCGCAAGAGCCATCATGTACCCTGACCGAGAACAAATAAACACATGAACCGAAAATGTATAATGTTCTTGGTTCAGAACTTCGAGTCAAAACTTATAATAGATTCTTTAGGTCCCTTAAGTTCGTTACGTTTTCTCATTTTTGATAATTAATATTAATTGGCAGTGTATTAAATACTTACATTTTTTATAAGGAAAATTGTATGTTAAAGAGACAACTGTACTTAGTAATTATTCATTTAACGAAACAAGCTTTGTGTACTTTTTTTCTTCTAACTTACCAATTGGTAAATCCTAAAACTTCTTCCAACTGTTTATACGAGTATCACGATTTTGGTGAAAATATATCTGCATAATTTATTGTTTAAAGTATCGCAAGCTTTCAATTTAGTTCACGCATTTATCATCAGAAGCACAGAATTGATTTTTTCTCCGAAGCTCATTTAAAAAAAAAGATTAACTACTTTTCTCGGTAGAAATCAGCTGTCACTTATTTATTTTTTAGATTATTTAAATCTACGCTTATCATTACGTTTACTTTCATTTTTAAACTTTGTAACGAAATCCGTATCAATGAAAAAAAAACATTATACGTACGAAAAAATTATGTAATGAAATGGTAGCCAATAAAAAATATCCAAAGAAAGTAAGTTCACAGATGTCATTTGAGTACAGAGAGCTCGTGCAAATATAAAAGTAATTTAACGAGTCCTGTGCTTTCGCTTTACCGCATTTTCATTGTTTACTGCATCTCATTGAAGCTCGTGTAAATGAATGATCGTTTGGCGTTTAAACCCGCTGAAACGAAATCATTCGAACAATCGATCCCTCTTTTCTCGTTGAACTGCTGCAACTGCTCTTGCCGCTTGAACATTCGATAAAAAGGAATACGATAAAAAATACACGGGAGAATATACACAGAAGCAGAATAGAGAAACGTATAGAGAGGATTGCTCGATGCAAGGTGATGTAGCGAGGAGC
>OZ012708.1:5769167-5844387 GCA_963942595.1 Cylloceria caligata | reverse complement strand
TTCAATCTTTTTCTAACAATTTCATTTCCACACTCAGAGTAAACTCGCCAGGATTATGACAATTTTTCTGAATGAACAGACTTCCATATAATTTCCTTATAACTTCCGATTTGCAGGTTCATAGAATTTTCTTTATCGCACCCTTTTCTTTGTCCTTGTCACGCTCTTCCAACGATTGATTGTTACGCGAAAATGGCATTTGTAAAGATTTTTTCATCTAAAAAAAGTTCATTTCCATCTAGTTTTTCATGTACTTAACGTTTGTTAACTTTTTTAATTTATAAACAGCTTATTTCGAAGGTTATTATTCGAACTTTTAAATTTTCACCGTTTGGATATTTTCCGTAAATACATTTTCAATTTTTTTCAAATAAAATTCGTATATTTCAACACAGTTTCAATGTTTTCCAACTTCTTACATTTTTTACCGTTTTTTCCAAGTACCCACAGCTTATCTGTTATTAGATTATCCAGTTTTATTTAGGTTTCAACAGAATTTCAAATTTTTAGAGTATCGCCACCTTTCAAAATTCCATTTTTCTACAATCTCTTAAAATTCCAGTTTTCATCAATTTCTTTAAAATATACATGATCTCCATTGCCGGAATTGAAATCATTTTAATTACTTCGAGTAAGGACATCCTTACCAAAAATGAGCGGAAAGAACGGAAGAGGAACGAAAGGAGGCTCCGATGAATGCGTTAGTCATTGAGAGAGAAAGAGAGAGAAAGTCGCACTTGACCGCGAAAGAACTTGATGCCAAAAGTCTTGCATTAATTCTATTAACCTCAAAAGCTAGACCGTGAATCGGCATAAGATTTGGGGATAATCTATCACAAAGTATCCTTTTCGTTCTGTTGATTTGTTATTTGGAACGAATAGAAAATGGCAGAGAAAATCGCTATCTTCTATTGTTGTCAATCGCTTTGAACACGTTTCTACATAAAAGTACGTAAATTTCGACTCACATTGCTAAAAAACTAATAATATTTGAACAAACAAACAGGTTTATTAGACAAATGACTAGGTTGGTTGGCTCAATACATAAGTTGATTCACCGAACGATCGTTAATTTTCTGGCGTTAAGGATAGCGTTGGAAACTCATTTTTTTTTTCGTGCAGTAACAATATGTTGGAAGTTACCTGTAATTGTGGAAAATGTTAACACGCATTACCGAGATTTAAATACTGCGGCGGACAAGGAGGAGGTAGGTGTTACGAGTCGTCAATTAGTACGCAGTCGTAAGTGCTCCATGACTAACGGTTCGATGCTTCCCTTATCAGGGGTTACACTGCTGTAATTTGAGGATATCCAAACAATGACACTCGTGAAGCTAAATACCAGGGCGTGTGCTAACCGAACAATATAGCAGCAGCAGCAGCAGCAGCAGCAGCAGCAGCAGCGGTAGCAGCGGTAGCAGCAGTATTGGTAACCTTTCTAGTATGGTGATGCGGATAAAGGGAAGATGAGAGACCTCGGGATTCCATGATTCCGTGGTTATAGATTGTCAAAGCTTTAGATCCGGGAATTTTGAGGCAAGATGTCAATGGGTGTTTGAAGACTGGACACTGAATGTAGATACTATGGTGGAGGTGCAGAGTGTAGGGAACATAGAATGCTTTATGCGGGAATCTGAACATGCAGTGTCATAGTGCATCAATGACGGCTGCTATGACGGGATTGATGAATCAGAGTGAACTATCGGTGGAAAGGGTAGTGTATCCAGTAGAGTGTCACGTCGAATCGAAGCCAATCATTGGATGAAAGCCGCAATTGGCATGCACACCTTGTATCTCGTGTGGCTAGTGGAATCATACTACAGCTATTAACCGAATGGAGAAATGTGCATACATATACAGAGCGAATATTCGGAAGTTTTTATAGAAAGGTTGCATCTGTCAAGTTAAAATCGAGCTTACATATCTCCCTCCCTCTCTCTCTCTCTCACACACACACACACACACACACACACACACACACACACACACACACACACACACACACACACACACACACACACACACACACACACACACACACACACACTGATGTAAAATGATAAACCAAATCTGTCTTCAAACTCTCGCTGCAAGGGGCTTACGAAAGTTTGTATTCAGTTTCGAAACGCGCACGAAAGCCCCACTGATGCTTTCACTGATGGTAAAGCACAGCTTCGATTTCCATGAGCTTTTGGTACTTATATCTCTACATGACAAAATGTTCAGATCAGTATCAAGTACAAAAATCATAAATAGACTCATGAAGAGTGGTGAGGGTAGGCAGCCTTCAATGTACTGAAAATGACGCAGAAACCGGATTTGTCTCTAATGAAAACGTGATGATTCCGTATCTCTTCAATAAGAATTGCGATACGTGTAGCATATAGTGGAAAAAGAACTTCTAATGATATGCAGAATCCCGAACTATTCTAAATGCAAGTGCAAATAATAGGGCAGTGAATAAAGTAAAGAGGTTTAATGATATTTTGTCAAACCTTTATGATATATTCTATTATTTTAGTCTCTGTAATGATTTTCGATTTGGTAAAGTTAAAATGGTGAATATGATCCAATGCAGTTAGATAAAATGCATCTACGGGCACTTAAAAATGCAAAACCTCATACGCTTACTTCTAGTTGAAACAGTAAGGTCATTTAAGTATTAAACGTTGATTCTGATAATGCGATTTAAAAATATCACACGAGTTTTTTTTTCATTTCTAATTATAAGATACATTCGTCGTACAATCGAAAAAAATGTAATCCCTCGATTGAAAACCTTTCCTCGGGATTCCTATGGATTCTATCGCACAGTGAACACCATTAACCTGTTTCCGCTTAACTCAGTGATGCATCTACGACAACTAAAACCATTTTTGTACAATGGAAACACTCTTACTTCGGTATTATGGATCTCTCTTTTCTCTCATTACAATCGTGAAATTGACTTTCTTTCAATTAATCTTCAAGTTCTGCAGTAAAACCTAGAGTGACTGCCTTCATTTTGTTTGAATAGCTCGCTTACGCAGCTGGGGTGAAGTGCGGACGTAACATACAGAAGCAGCGAGGCGATCTATTCGACGTACCAACTTAGCGGAATAAAATTGTCTTTACGCTATACGTAGACTCTTACAATGCTATTGCCGTTATTGTTTTTAAAATAAATAAATGTATGAACGATAACTTGGTCTTCCGGAGTTTTAGAAACTTAACAATTTTTTTCTTTCACATTAACTACTTTCACAGAGAATACACGAGTCTTTCCGAGCTATTTGTAGGTGTACGCATTAGTTAATCCCTAATATCTTCCGTATTATCAAAGATGAGATCTGGAGGAAAAAATGCGAGTAAAATGGACCACCGCGCGACGTATATAAAAAAAAGTTCTTTAAATTATTCCAACTTCATAGTCTTATAAAGTATGTTTACGGATATACAATGCTCGATCCAAAGTGTGATTTTAGTAAGCCAAAACTTTTTACTGAATCATATTCACTATGTTTATTCAAAGTCAAAAACGACTTTTGGAAATCGTTCGAATGAGAATAAAGAAAATTTAACTTTGATTTAATAAATAATATCACTTGAAAATAAGTTCATTGATATTCAAGATTATTTCTAGAGTTACCATTAGTAACTGTACAACGTTGATAGAACAACACATCATAGTAAATAACAATTTAATGTGACGGAAAATGTAAGTAACTGCACAACGTTGATAGAACTACACATCATAGTAAATAACAATTTAATGTGACGGAAAATGACGAATTTATTAAATTCTTGGTTTTCCGGAGTTTTAGAAACTTTAAAATGTTTTTCTTTCACATTAACTACTTTCACAGAGAGTACATGAGTCTTTCCGAGCTATTTGTAGGTGGCACGCATTAGTTAATCCCTGATATCTTCCGTATTATCAAAGATAAGATGTGGGGAAAAAAAATGCGAGTAAGATGTACCACCGCGCGACGTATATAAAAAAAAGTTCTTTAAATTATTCCAACTTCATAGTCTTATAAAGTATGTATACGGATATACGGTGCTCGATCCAAAGTGTGATTCTAGTAAGCCAAAACTTTTTACTGAATCATATTCACCATGTTTGTTCAAAGTCAAAAAGGACTTTTGGAAATGGTTCGAATGAGAATAAAGAAAATTTAACTTTGATTTAATAAATAATATCACTTGAAAATAAGTTCATTGATATTCAAGATTATTTCCAGAGCTACCATTAGTAACTGCACAACGTTGATAGAACAACACATCATAGTAAATAACAATTTAATGTGACGGAAAATGACGAATTTATTAAATTCAATTTCACTTACCTAACTCTGTGGTGGTAGCTAAAATTAAATGAAAAGTGACGTTGTACACAGCTCTGACGATCCATTTGCAGTGTCTACGTAAAATTCTCTGCGGATTGAATTTCTATCTTACACCATTAGCTACATTTAACGACAGTGAACGCGATAGCCGGAAATTCTTCTGACTTATCGAATAAACTGAGAGCTTCTTAATAAATAGAATAGTAAAGCTATATATGTTCCATTGACTGTGCCATTTGACAATGTCGACCCTATCGGTAACGGTGAAATAATTAATGAACTGCGCGAAAAGTTTGAAAGTGAGAATGACAAGTGGTGTAAGTGGAATGAGAGGCGTTGATGTTGTATGCAAGAATAAAGAGCATCGGTTGTCCCCTGCGTCGATGAAGTTAATGCTTTCTGCACGAAATCATGGGGATCGTTGACATTAGGTGCTTCAACGACGTACCTACCGTCTACATACGAATAGTAGTATCGTGCTTATACCGTGTAGCACTTATTTATCATGCACCCTTGATACAAGAGGCCAACAGTCATTTGCAGAAACGATACCCGGAATAAATTCATAAATTCGTCGACCGTTTCGCTGTTGGAACGCACGCGTTCGTCTACAGTCCCATGGAAGGACGATAGTAGTCAGCTTACAGTAGACAGGACGCACCCTCCCTTTCCTGTAATGGGCGATATCTGATGCACCCTACACCATAACACTCTGGACTGACAAAGAAGAAATAAAGTAACGAACTCACGGGACCTTCGACTCGACGACAACGATGAGTCATTGAACGTTACGAATTGCCTGGCGAGGTTTAAGATCTCATTAATTAACAAAAAGCTTCAACCTCTTAAGAAGTCATGGACAAGACAGAATGTAATTAGCAAATACTTTTAATGCTTTGTAGTATTAATAATTTTATTTATATCATGATAGGTCTCGAGATTTTTGCAATTTATTATCCAATTGATCTAATGGAAATAAAGTATATTCAAGAATATCTTATTTTTTGTAAGAAAGTATATTCTTGATATGTGTTATATATTTTACATTTATTAGGAGATATGGGTGAAAATATATTTTTTATATATTTTGTATAAAAAATTCCGTATTTTCAAATATGAAAAAATAACAATTATTGTTTTTATTTTTACTCAACCGTTCGGTATTGCGTTTTGTTTATTCATTAATTATGATTCACCGATAAAGGCAACGATAAATTCAAATGACATATAGCGAGGACATTTTTTTAACCCTCACCATTGGACTTACGTCCATGGTTTTACTACTAAAATACCGTCCGTGGCTTTGGAATGAGTTGAAACGTTCAGGAAACCAAAAAAAGATGACAAAACAAACAAATACACTCTAATATGTTATTGTACTCTAACAAATATTGATACCTTGGTTGGGGAGATTTTTATGACTTTGGGGTGGTTTAAACATTGATAAAATCAGACAATTATAATTAAACAAACGAATTCACTTTAATGTTCTTGTATTCTAATGAACAGTAGAACTTAGAGATTGGTGGGAAATTTTTTATGTAGCTCACGAAATGACGTACATCCATGGTTTTGTAACCAAAATACCTTTCGTGACTTTAGGGTGGTTCAAACGTTGATAAAACCAGAAAATTATAACTAAACAAACGAATTTACTTTAATGTTCTTGTATTCTAATGAACAGTAGAACTAAGAGATTGGTGGAAATTTTTTTATGTAGCTCACGAAATGACGTACATCCATGGTTTTGTAACCAAAATACCTTTCGTGACTTTGGGGTGGTTCAAACGTTGATGAAACCAGAAAATGATAACAAAACAAACGAATTCACTCGCATGTTCTTGTATTCAAATGAACAGTCGAACCTAGGAAGTGGGAAGGGAAGTTTTGATGTCGTTTGCCAAATGACGTACATCAATGGTTATACAGCCAAAATACCTTCCATGGCTTTGGGGTCGTTCAAACACTGATAAAGCCAGAAAATGATAACGAAACAAACGAATTCACTCGAATGTTCTTGTATTCAAATGAACTATAGAACCTA
Organism: Cylloceria caligata; assembly: GCA_963942595.1. Taxonomy (NCBI): domain Eukaryota; kingdom Metazoa; phylum Arthropoda; class Insecta; order Hymenoptera; family Ichneumonidae; genus Cylloceria; species Cylloceria caligata. The sequence continues at coordinate 5,838,015 of OZ012708.1, read as the reverse complement.
GGGATTGGTGGAAAATGTTTGATGTCGCTTACCAAATGACGTACGCTGAAAATGACTTCTCGCTGAAGTTTTGTGACAAACGTTGATAAAACCAGATAATGATGAAAAAACAAACGGTTAATAAACCTTTTACATCACTATTAGGTCTCCTAATTTTATAGAAATGTTAGGAGCATGGTAGAAGTTTGTGTTTTATGCTTAAAGTGATTAAGTTAATGGTCTTTTATTGGCAGATGAAGCACAAGTAATTCAAAGAGCTTACAAATACAACCTTTTATTGGCAGATAGCACAGGCAAATCCTTAATACATTAAAAAATGATGAAATACAAGAAGTATAGCAAATGTTTCGCTTTAAAATTCTGCTTCACGCAAGATCTACTCATCAGTGATACCGAAGAGCGTTTCGCTTCGAATTGGAGCGCGAACGAATCTCCTTTCGATAAGAGCAAAAAAAAAGAAAAGAAGAAAGAAAAAAAAAACAAAAGAGAATCAATAGATTCTGCTCTATATCTCTTCCTCTCTTCGGGATTCTTCAGCTGCAGAGTTCTACTAGCGTGGGTGGCTCTCATGGAGAGGTTGCGCTTCCGGATCCGTTCCGGCGCTCGGGATGTAGTGGTACCTCCGTTGCAGCCTGGCTTTCCTTCCGTCTATCTCTCTTTCGCTCTGTAACCGACAAACCAATTATCCTCGCTGGCATCGCGTCGACAGCAGCTGAGAAGCATCCTCGATAGGAATAGGAAACTCCTCGGGTTGGGGCTTCGGTGCATCGTTGCGATTGGGATTCATCGGGGGCAAGAAAAAAGAGGAAACTGAAGAGCCGTCGACGTTTCGGACGTTGAAAACCGTAGAAACTACAGACAGAGTGTAATGACAATCCGAATGAGCCTGGAAATGAAAAAACAAATCTACTAATCGGCAGGAAATTTAACTATCGTCAAGAGTACACGTTTCACTTATGCAATCAGCAAAAAGTTTTATTATTTTTATTGAAAATAGATTAAAGATATTCATGTCAAAACAAGTGTAACTTCGATTCCGCGTTAAAACTCTGCTAGTTTGTAAAAAAAATAACTGCATTCATGGTTTTACCTTTTTTTTTTTTCACAATTATTAATATTCTATTTATTTTTCTTTAGCAAATGTTCTTTTAAGCAAATGTTTTTTAGCAAGAAATTTTTGTGAAACCGATACACGATAATACAATAAAGTGATTTTCTCTGCCAGTTTATGTTCGATGCAAATAACAAACTGACAATTTGGATGAAATACTAAAAACTTCCGCAGCTTTGGCGCAAATATTCTGAATGCAGTTGTATCTTAAATAAATAATATTTCCGTAACAAAATGTATTGTTAAGAACCAATACTTTGCTGAGTCTTTACTATCGTCATCAAAGAAATCAGTTCCCGTATGTTTATAGCAACAGTAGTTTTAGTTCTGAAAATAAAATTACGCAAATGACAGTAATTTATCAAAGAAAACTGCTATATAATATCGAAGTTTTAACGTACATCGACGATGAATTGACCACGTTTACGCAAATCGGGGTAAAATACTTGCAAGCTAAGAAGAAGACGGACAACAACTGTTGGATGGCAAAACAAAGTAAAAAAAAAACGACGATTTATGAGAGGGCAATGCACCGAAGGATTTGCAAACCTGAATAAAATTGTCAAAGAAAGCTGGTAAAAGTCGGGATAAAGAAGGAGAGAGCGAGAAGCGAGAGAGTACATCTGAACAATGACACCAAGAACCGATTTTCATTTTAGCTCGGTTTACACTTGGATACGTTTAATGATTGTACATACTTAGGAGCGTATACACAACACTAGCCGCAACGAGTTATCCCACGGTCTTTCACTTCCTTCTTTCGTCTCCTCGACGTTTTTCTACCGGTTGTGGCCGTACACTAACGCCGGGCTCTGCATCTCACTCGGCAACTTTTTAATCACCCTGCAGCCTGGAACAAAGGTACCGAGAGGCAATGGGTGTGTTTCGAAAGGACACAAAACCCTCCACCCGAACACAACGACTCTCTTTTCAGAGAACAACCTCAGCACTGCTGTCGCTTCTTCGACACTCTTTATCTTTTTTACCCTTCACGTGTCACTCGAGCTCACTCGCGAAATACCTTTCCCGTCTTTTCTCTGATCTCTTTCTCGGTTATTAGAACGATCCAATCGTTACTCCAAAGAGTTTGGCACATTTTTTCTGTTCGTGGTATCATGAGCTTCGTTGCGTCAAATATCTATAAATATTTTCACTTTAATCACTACGAAATAAAAATAAAAGAAAATACTGCATTCCAAGAAATTGTAATAATCCAGACAAATATATTGGGGGGAGGGTGGATGTCAATGTTTTTAATTAAAAAAATGTTTTTATTTCTGAACATGTAAAAGAATCTCCAGATCCGGATATAAAAAATGATAGAAGGAGTTTAATTTTCTTCCAATTACCTTTTTCTAAAAAAAAAATTAATCTGCAATTTGATAATTTCAATCTAGAGACTTTTTTTTCACATAATCATGACAGATGTTTTATACTTTTCTTCACTGAATTCGGTAGTTTAATTAATTAATCGTTTAATTATTAATCGTTTGTCCATGTTATTATTTTTATATTTATATCAACTTTTTCTAGGAATTAAAACAGTAATTACAGTAACAATGACAAAAGTTAATTTTTATATAAAAATACTCTCATGGACTAACGATTAATAGTTGACAGGATGATAGCGATCGTGTGTGTAGTACTCTGAATTAATCTGTGCGTACAACCCAAACTATTTAAGGTAAAATTTAATTACAGATTTTTTTATGCCCTCATTGATTAAATATGAGATGTGTACTTCTAAGAAAAGTATTCCCTGTAGGGAATTAGTATGTCGACGAATGGTTGAAAACGAATTAACGTTGTGTATTACTTGCAGCCCATGTTAACATATTTATGGGAACTTCTCCAATAATTATAAATAATAAAAAGTTTACTGAAATAATACGAATTATGGAATCGTCGATGTAAACAAAAAAAAAAATCAAACATTCGTTTAGAATACATTTTTTCGTCAGTGGCTGTGTCAAAGTTGAAGCAAAGCCTCGAGGACACAGCTGCGCCCCTTTTTCTCGTACGAATCAGCGTTCCAAACGCAACATTCTCAATGAATTCTTGGGCCGTGTTATGTCAGGACATTCACTCTTGACAAGTCGTTGTTCATCGCGTCTAGCGATAATTCCGCCTCGAGCAGAGTCCGCCTGACGCCCTTCTGCGTTGCACGGTATTCATCATCGAGATGAAAACTTGTGATGGCGCAAAACCACCAGATGAAGACATCGAGTCGGGAAATACGCGTGAAACGAGAAAAGGCAGAAGGAGGATCAGAGAACGAACTACATCGTTGCTTCCAGGAGCATCTGCGGTGCAATATTTCTCGCTGAGCTGAGCTCACGCTTTCCGTGAAGCGTGCATCACGGGTACAGCCCTTGAGCAAAAGAACTAGCGTGCGCGTAGGGTGTTCTACGAGGCAAAACGACCCCTTCGCGTTACAATAATTACACCACCACCGCAGGAAAACGGCGTTGATGAGAGTGTGTTTGTGTGCATGCGCTATACGCCGGTCTGCCTCAACGGGTTTTAAGACAATGAGAATTTCCTCGTACTGGTCCTATCGAGGAATCCTTCCTTTGCCTTCTGCTTTAGCTGGGATTCCACCTCCACTCGATGCCGAGCCATTCGCTATTTTTTCTCTCGTTTCGCTGGCCCTTTTTTAAGCTCTTTGCTCGCGTCTTGCCTTGCCAACTTTTCAATCCCGGGATTAGACTATACCGTTTGCCAGTACCCTTTGCGTCGTCGACGCTACAGAGCTTTCCTCTTCGAGATAAAACAAAAGTATTAAGAGTCCGAAAGCATAAGCTTTTCTGGAAACAATCGACCGGATATGCTATTGTTTTCTTCCGCATAGCCGAGTTCGAAGAGTTTGGGGCTTGTTCATTTTTTAATTTATCGAGAGTATGCATCTAAAAAAAATTCATTTTTATGGAAATGTATTAATTCGAGGAGTTTACTGATATTTATTGAAATATTGTACGCTGTAATTGATTGGTAAAGAGCAATAGGCTAAAACAATCATTAGGTTGTTCACTGAGCTGACCACTTGGTTAAGACAATAAATTATTTATTTTAGTCCATTCAATCAGATGGTTTGGACAACCAATAGTTAGTTGGCCCAGCTAGACGGCTAGTTAGAACATCCAATAGTCAATTGTCCGAACAAATAAGTTGATTAGGACAGCCAATAGTTAATTGGTCCATCTAATCAGGTGGTTAGAACGATCGATGATCGATTGATTCGGCTGGAAGACGGTTAGCTCTGATAAACAATTGCCGAGGGTATGTGCAACCATAAATTTATTCGTTAACAACTCGTTATTTCTTCCAATACATAAAAAATATTTTTTTACTAGGCAAGAGTTCGCAATTGAAGTCGGATTTATAATTTTCATTGTGGTAACTGACGATACGCTTGGTTTCTTGTTTCAGTACAGCGATCGTTCGACAGCGGTTCTCCTGATCGTCTCTCTAGCAGGGATCAAAGTATGCAGCCCAGATGGAAAAGTGAGTACACATACAAAAACATTAAGAGTAATAAGTAGTTAGTATGCGGTGCACCGCGAATGGTGGTCCAGCTTTAACCGCGTTCTCTTTTCGGTTGGGAAACCGTCGAAAAGAGCGGATAAAGAGGCATCTGCAAGAGAGGACGGAGAAGAAAAAAGAATGAAATGACAAAGTATCCGAATGAGGATACTTTTTTTTCCAGAAACGCGCGAACAACCTGCGAAGCTCTCCCGTCAGAGTACAAAGAAACTCGGTCAAGTTGCACCCAAGAGTCGAAATCGTGGTGGTCTGAAAGCTCTTTGCACTGGAGCTTTTGGATCTCGCGACTACTCCTCATTTCTCAGTTATACTCTTGTAGAAATTTCGGCTAAACCTCATCAACCTCCTTTCTGACTTACCACCTACTTCCATTTATCACATGCTCAGAGGTTAAGAGGTGGAACAAAAGGATGCTCTCTTACATCAGAAAGCACCCGGGTCCTTTTCGTAGTTCTTGGTTCGACAGGTGCCAGAATCGATTGAGGGTGAAATACCACAAAGACCGTATACATGTTCGTCAGTCGCGATTCCGACGGGATTCGAGCATCGGTCCGAAAGCCCCGCCCTCCCTTGATTCGCAAAAGCTCGGTAACCCTACTGAGACTCCTCTGACGGGATGCTAAAGACAAGGATACGATTCGTGGAGTCTCTCTTGGAGTCCCACGAGACCTCGCCGGTGTTTCGCAATGATTGGCAGCGCGAGTGAATACGCGCTCAGAAAAGTAATGCGACCCTTCTTGCTTTGCGAAAGTATAGCGCTGATATATATCGTCGCTGCTATCCTGATTGATAACTTTCCTATATTTCTATCGTGCCACAAAGTTTTGTTTTGTCCCCTCAATGATAAAAGTCTTGTGAAAGTGCTGGAAGATTCAGTACCGATAAACTGCGTTAATTCTGTTCTTTGACATGGATGTTTGTTCTCATGAAAATGCTGTTGCTGTATATTTATAGATTCATCATTCATTTTTTTTTACTAAACAACAACTCTACTACGATTTTATTCCGGGTAATGTATCAGCTTAAGAGTAAACTACGTGACAAATCAAACAGATGGAAATCTCAACTAATTTCTCTATCACGTAACCATTTTACTATAATTTGAGACAGCAGAAAGATCTTTAAGAATCCAGTGTGTTAATTCTCTTCGTTGACATGGAAGTTTATTCTCATGATAATGATGTTGCTGTATATTTATAGATTCATCATTCATTTTTTTACTAAACAACAACTCTACTACGATTTTATTCCGGGTAATGTATCAGCTTAAGAGTAAACTATCGAGTAAACTAATCAAACAGATCGAAATCTCAACTAATTTCTCTATTACGTAACCATTTTACTATAATTTGAGACTACAAAAAGATCTTTAAGAATCCAGTGTGTTAATTCTCTTCGTTGACATGCAAGTTTATTCTCATGAAAATGATGTTGCTGTATATTTATAGATTCACTATTCATTTTCATACTAAACAACAATTGTACTACGATTTTATTCCGGGTAATGTACCAGCTTAAGAGTAAACGCGATAACTTAAACAGATCCAAATCCCAGCTAATATCTCTGTCACGTAACAATTTTGCCATAATTTAAGACAACAGAAAGATCTTACAAATGCAGTAAGACCAATTTCGAGGTCACCACAAAGTGAATATCCAATGAAACGAGATTTGCTTTAACGGGCTGTAATATCATTTGCATCACTCGAGTAGGGGAAGGTGGGGTCACAGTGGAATAATTTTGTTCATAAAGATAGCTTTTGATAATAAATTATCAATATCCTCACTGTATACTCCACCAATGACACGAGATGCCTTATGAAATACTGCACTGTGATTATAAGTTATAGATACAGATTCTTTGAAGAATCTTTTTCTTTTATAAATAATCTGAAGAGAACACGGTAACTAATTTTCATAAATAAATGAACATTGCACTGTAATTGTGGATTATGAGTCCACATTTTTTTACGAACCTTTTTGTTTTGTGAACAATCTAACTACAACACAAAAACCAATTTTCATATATCATTGTACACTGCGAAGGAAAATTGTTCTATTTCAATAAAATAAGTCTTTAATCGGAAACAATTTACTGAACCGTCATTTGTTATTAGAAATATCTAGGCTGTCCTCGCAGTATTCAGTTATTCGCAGCAAGATGTATGAATCCTCTTGTCCGCTCATGGGGCTGCGATGAATCCCTAAAATCTATGTTTGACAGTGAAATAGAGAGAAATTCGCTATGTTAACGATTATGGTATTTTGAAAGTCAGAGACACCGTGGCTGCTCGCCCCTGCATCTTAATCATTCGAAAAAGTCACCCTAAGCAATATTCTCACTCGTATTGCACAGCGGGTACACTGCATTCTACAAATATTGCTCCATTTCTTAACACACAGAAAACAAATTATGGTCCGCTTACAGAAATATATGGTTTATTGCCAGAATGAATAGAACGAATTCAACTACACGAGATGGATCATAAATAACGTCGAAAATACAAAAGAAAAAATGAAAATTAATACAGAAAACACGAATGTACGGTATAACGTCAAACATCTATCTACACAGAGATCCCGATCTTCGCTGGTTCCTTCCTGCCATCAACTTTTTTTATTACAACATTGAGATTTATTAAGTTTCCGGTATCTGTATCGCGTAACGCAAGTCTTATTGCCTCTAGTGACGAAGAGAAAGAAACAAATACGAGTAAAAGAGATCCGTGAAAGTTGAAGTTGCATGATCAACAGTGCCGGTTGGTCGCGTACATCTCTTCTCGTCAAGTTATCGGTCCGTAAATTTCGCTATTTCTCTTTCTCTCGAGACTGCTCTTTGCTCTTGGTTTCCTCACATCAAGTCGGAAATCCGAGAGCAACTTTTCTAATATTTCCAAACGTAATAGCCGCTCCGCCTTTTTTTTATCTCGCTATCCGTCGTTGCAACATGGGTTAAGGATTGAAAGCCTGTAGAGCGGCAACCCCTCGATGCGATGCTTATCTTTTTTCCGCGAGAGATTCGACGACACCCGGTTACGCAATTTGTACTCGTTGCGAAAAGTTTCTTGGCCAAGTTTTATGTATCTTTCTGTATCGAAGTCATTTCGTGGCAAGTTTTACGAGAGCCTGCTTTGTGATTCATTGCGTAAAATCGATTACAGCGCGTAGACACAAGAAACATGGAGGGACAAAAAAAAGAAGAAGGGATTTAACTTTTCGCATTGCGAGCTTTAGCGCGAAATGTCTGTAGGTTAATTTTAGGACGAAAGACAATTTTGGTGGAAACGAGGAACAACCTCGGAGAACACACACTTTGGTCTCGGAAAGAGAAGACCGAGTGCGTCCAATTTGTGTATAACGAGAGAACTGTATATAAAGACGACGAGCTCTCGGTGGTTTTTCTTTTCACGTAGCTTCTTCAGCTACTCGCATACTCTAATTAAACAACTGTCTTTGAGCTCAGCGATTCCGTGGTACCTAATATCATGATGCGAGGCACACAAACTTGGTACCTGAAGGGTGCATACATCATTTTCATCAACATTGCCATATCATTTATGTAAATTATCGCACCATAAAACAAGAATGCAAAGTAGATTGAATCTTCCACGTCAATCTCCAAAGTCATCTCTATGAGGAAGTGCGCGTGGATCTATTTTAACTTCCTCACGGAGGAACAAACGGCTGAATAAACACTGAGCATCGAATGAATAAAATAATATTTTATTCTCTACGTACACTGAATTTATTAATCGAAACAAACATTTGTTTAGTTCTATTTAATCTTCAAATACCGTGCTGTTATATTAATTAACCTTTTAGTGTTGAAGAGATATCGAAAAAAATATTAAGAATCGTGTGTTCATTAATTAGCGTTAACTGTTAATTTGCTGGTCGATTCACCGTAGACTTGATAACTATTAATCTACAACGATTAATCGTTAGTCCGTGTAACTATTTTTTTATTTATCATGAGTACTCTCAATTGCTTGCATCACTGCAACTATTTAAGCAACCAATTGTAAAAGCAAATATTATATCATATTGTTTGAGAAATCAGTCCAATGGTGTTGTTTGACAGATCTTGAACCTGTGAATATATTGGAAATAATGAGTCTTCACTCAAGACAGGGTGAAATAAACCAGACTTGTAGATGGAAAACAGAGAAAGTGGTTTTATTGTACCATCCGCTCAATTACAAAAGATAAGTTTTAATTTTGAAAATATAAAGAATATGAACAAATACACAATAAATTGAAAATGAATTTTGGAGTTTTAAGAAAATCTGAGAAGCACACAATTGCATTAATTGTGTGCAGTCTTTGTGAATTACTTGAGTAGCACACAATTATATCAATTGTGTGCTGTACTTATTGAGAGCGGTGTACGCAGTGCCGCCAGAGCTGCGGAGCCTGCCACGGACTGAGATGTGTGAGAGCGTAGAATATTTCACTCATTCCCAGCAAATACTCAGTAGATTTATGTAAGAGAATTTACAGAGAATGAGTGAGAGCACTTGCAAATATATTGCTTGAGTGCTGGAAGTTTTATGTGACAGACCGTGATGCTGTCTACGCTGCAGAGCACTGAAGTGTGAGCTTGAGGATGCACAAATGATTAAACTGAATTCACAACACTTTCCCAGCAAGTTTAATTGGGGGAAAGTGCCGTGAATTGGTAAAACACACGCAATTATATTAATCGAGCATGCTAATAATTGAGTGAAAACGTGGTGCAGCCCGCGCTGCAGAGCACGCCAAAGTGTGAGACCGTTAGTGTTGATGTACCGATATGAACCTCCTCACCGTCATTGAATTACGTTGAATTATAACGGTGTACGCTTACCTTAATTTGAGTCCTGGTGAGCAAACGAAGGTTGAGATAATCCGGTTGAGAAAAATGAAAATTGTCCGAGCCTTCCAAATGCGTGCGCTGTTCCGTGCGGGTTTTCACGTAAGTGACAAAATATCCAACATGGCTGCGGGATATGAAATTAACGTTGAGCGCTGAAGTCAGTTGAGCGAGATAGCCGGTGAGCGAAACCGAAGTCAAGCGAGAGAGACATCCTCTCGCTCGACGCGGCGTGCCAACGAGGCACATCCTCGGCTTCGCGAAGCCCTGCCTCGGCTATCTTCGGCTCAACCGAACGACGTGTGCTTGAGCACAGCAACAGGTCGACGCACGGCGAATATCGATCGCCGTGCGCCAGCTGATTATCCAACACATATTATTGTATTTCACGGGAGTCATGAAGATAATGCGTACTATACTGAAAGTACTAGTAGCGATAGTAGGTAATGGTTTTTATTTGTCAATAGAAATAATCTACTACAAATGCATTACAAGTAGCATAATACGTATACATATTAGTTCTCGTTATTGTTATAAATAATGACAACATATGTACAGCAATATTGGATACTTACAAGAGATTCCAGAACTTTAACAATTAAATGTATGATCTCATGATAAATGTAAGATGGAACATTTTAGTTTAAAAACTGACTGAATTTAACGGATTAATAATTTGCAATTATTTATTTACGCCATCACATTGAGCGTAATATCGCGTGGCACATGACCGAGACATACCGGACGTCTGAACTCATACCCGCTTCTACCTCTACAGGAAAGTTATAAATTTCTACCTCCCCAGCGAGCTTTTCTCTTAAAGCTCGAGTCTCAGCTCGGAAGATGTCTCGGTATTCATATTTTATTTGTAACTTTTTTCTTCTCCCTTCCTCCATGACGGTACCCCTCACTCTCAACGAGAAGTGAAATTTCATGCGTCTCTCACGCGAGCTGATCCCGGACCGAACTACGACAACGAGGAGGTACTTGTGTACTTCGGGACCTCGAGCGAGCCGTCCATAGAAACATAAAGAGGGAGGCAGGGACGCCATGAACCGGGCCATATCGCACGGACAACAACAATGCATTTTGGCTACCACGGCTGCTCTTGATGTGGCGAAACACAAACTCTTGCCGGATTTCCCATAGAAGCTTTCTTACTCTCGCTCAAGATCCTCTTCCTATTTCCTTTTCTTTCTCACCCCTTCCCCACCTTATTTTCCCTTCTTCTCACTTTCCTACCCTACACCCCTTCTCGCTTTCCCGGAGGGATAAAACTTTTGGGTTTGTTCCGGGTGCCATCGTGAAGAACTGCTTCTGGTACTGCCAGAGGGGATGAAAGACCACCCCCGTTCGTACAAACGGGGCCTATAGATAACCCGGGGGTTGAAGCCCGGTAAGTTGGGGTGGGTCGGGGTGCAAGACTCGTCTGTGGAGATTTTCGTGCTGCTTTTGCCGTTCGTTCTTCTCGGGCTTCTTTTTCTTTTCTCAACCTCCCATGCCGGCGACGACGACGAGGAACGAGACCCGCCACTCACGTAATGGCCGCAAGTTTTGAGCTATGTCCGACTCGCTACATTCCAAGCCACAGGATTCCAACCCTCCGACCCCGACGAGTTCACTTCTGTTTCCGTCCGACAGCGAGATGTACCCACCTCCGGAAGAACTATCTCTCCTTCTGTCGCTATGACTACTCTCTTTGAATTTCAAACTTTTAAAAAGATTGTTTCTGTAAATATTAAAGGGAGAAACGTACAGCAAAGTTTATTCCTTCGCTCCTAACATTAATACTTTTTTAAAAAGTATCCAAGCATTACACATTGCTGCCTCGTTATTTTCCATTTTTCACAAAACCACGAGGAAGTACGTTGATCAATTATGGTTTTCTCCTAAAGGAATCTGCGTGAAAAAAAAAAAATAATGAAGATCCAAACGTTGCTTTTGATAAAAAAAATTAAGTTCACTAAAATCCGAACGCTTTTATGGATTTTATGGACTTTTTTAATGAATTGCCAAACATCTTTGCATATTAATTTACTTATAATTAACTATTTAGCTCGATAGAGGAAGATTTACAGCGGTTGGAGCATTGACAGATATTTTTTACAAAATTAAAAACTTCCTAAAATGCTAAATCGTACTTCAATTTTAACGATAATTATACCGAAGAATGAGACGTGATTATGCTTTATCTGAATACGAAATTTATTTCACGTCGATCATTCGTGTAATTCTTTAGATTGAATATATCGAGATCTTAACATAAATGTAAGCATCCTGGCGTAAGCTCTGTGGTGAAAACTGCCAATTGACAATCGATAGGTCCCTCTTCTATTCCACTTTTTCTGGATTACAATATATTTTAATACTCGTCATTATTGTGATCACCAATTTAATTCTTTCGTAATAAAATTGAATCTCGAGCGATTGTATATTTATCGGTAAAAAAAAATCAAATCACGATCGGTTGATTGTAACAGTGTTCTGATAATGAAAAACAAATTCCCCAGATAAAGATATAAAAAATGTCGTTTTTCAATTATATTCTATTTAGTCAAAAAAAAAAAAAAAAAAACTTCTACAATTATACATATTCGGATCTGGAATTTTTTTTTACATCATCGCAACACCTTTATGGACAACTAAACGTGAGAGATTTTCGATACGATTTTTTTTTACCAATAAAAAATATTAAAATCTATTTTTTACTGAAATCTGTGTCCTCCCAACCGTCTTAAGAAACGTAACACGTATTTTCTGTAATGATTGCTACGATGTATTCATTGTAAATAAATACTTATTGGTTGCAAAGTTTCCTCGTAAGGCTTGAAACTGATAATAATTGATTAAGTAGTTTTGAAGACGAGAATGCGTTAAAAGCTTGATGCAACGAGGGAAGCTCTTGAGAGATCGTGAATGAGAAGCCGATTGAGTGCTGGAAACGAGGAGAGACGTGGCCCAGTAGCATGGGGCCATATTACATTGTTACAAATAGGATTATTATTATAATAGTATAGTCGCGGGGAATGAGAAAGTGAGAGTCCGCACGACGGCCTTATTTCTCGAGTCTTCGTCGGAGAAGCTCCTCGTTGGTACGCGTTGGCACGGCGACGGGGTTTACGACGTTCAGCCCATCACTGAGTACATCCATTCCAGCACTCGTTTCTTCCCAGTAGCAGACTTATTCACCAACAACGTCATCAAAAAATATGCTAAGCTCTCTCACCAAGAGAACCCTAATTACGCCCGTCGTCTAATTACATCCTGAGGAGAAGGGAAAAGAGCATTAAGAATAGTAAGAAAATAAAATACCCACTTCAGAAAGTCATCATTTTTACTCCCGTCTGTCCGCAGGCCATAACGGGACTGTTATTTATATCATGATTCAAGAAGCATATCACATCTCTTTTTCTCGACTCTACTCGGTTAGTCGCTAAATTCATTGTATAGCAAAAAAGCTTCCACCATGAGGAAGCAATACAAATGCTAGTGAAAGTTATCAATGATACTTCTCCGTTTCGAGAGCAATATTTTTCGTGAAACGTGATCTTATTCTATATCGATCTCCACGTGACCGTAGTGTACCTTGAATGACATTTTTAACGAGGGGGGCTTCGTTACCTCGCGCGCTTCGCGCACCGATCCCGCGTCTACATTATACATAAAATTATCTTGGCGCTGTCATGTAGGAGAACCTAAAAAATGTATAGAATCACAAAGATGAGGGCTTGGGGGTCTCTAAGACTCAAAAGACTCTTATCGGTTGCCCTACGGGAACAGCGGCGTCGAGATATTTTTATAATTTGTTGGGCCGTCCAAATAAATCTGGAGCATATTTAATTTTGCAAATTGATTGTATATCTGTCAATAATTTCTTTCTGTGAGTTCGGTATGCTCAGTCATTTTGATACATTTGTCATTTCTACCGATATAGAGAGTAAAAATTTGGTTAACGCCGTTGGAGACAGAATTGTTGGGAGAAAAGAGGAAAAAGTTGCTGTTGCCGCTACCGGTTCGTGCGCCCACGCGTGCTTCTTTCTTTCTCTCTCTCTCTCTCTCTCTCTCTCTCTCTCTCTATCCCATCCCATCCCACTTTCCTCTTAACTTCTCATTAATGCGTTGCATCAAGGTTACGAGGTCGTGAATGTTGAATGAAGCTCCTTTAATGAGAGCACTTTTTTTCTAGGGCTACCAGTAAGCGCAAAAAGCTCTGCTTCATCCCCGCGGCAGCACCGAAGATGAGTTCAACGTTCACACGAGTGCGCAATTATTTGAGCAGATTTCATGTGGTTCTCTCTCTCTCTCTCTTTTTTATTCGCTTGCCGTTCTGATCCACGGAGTTTCAATTAATTGCAATTGAATAGGCGACCTAGCCCCGTAAATATATTAATAATGCATATTTCTTTACGTCTGGATACTCGCCGCCCAATGCTTCTCATCCCTTATTGAAGTCAACCCCTTCCAAAAATGCAATACCGGTGTTTACGGAATACATAAAACTTGACGAATGGAGTTAACGATTGAATTTTTTAAAAAACTTAAATCTCGCCCCTACATCTGGAAATGAAAGAGATTTAACGAGACGCCGCGAGGAATTTATTAAAACTCTCAATATCCCAACAGAACTCGGTAAATTTTGTCAATTTAATATCAAAATACGTTCCCCCTTTCGGAAAAAAAAGAACATTACGGGATGTATACGAAAATATATCTCCCATTTATACAATTAACGAAAAATCCGATATGCAGCATATCAAATATAGTTCGTACATATTTCATACATAAACTGAATAATTGTTTAATGTAAGCGTAACATATGTCGAATACATTAAAGGTATATGTACGGATATAACGTAACATATATTTGCGTTTATTTGTAACCAATTGGTTGACCAATAATTAATTCAACTAAACAGATGGTCGATTACACTAATCAATTGCTTAATTCAACTGACGAACTGGTTCATTAAGCTAATCATTTGGTCGATTCAATTGATCAATTTGTTCACTAAACTAATCAGTTGACTGATCTATCAAAACTCTTAAGAGGGCCAACACCTAATTAGTTACTCCATCTATTTATTTCTTTGGAACAAGGAAGTAATTAATCTTGAACATATTTATACACTTTGGAGTACGAGTACGTGACCAGTAACCATTGTTCTCCATCGTGTATTATGGTGTGGTTTATAGAGCTATTGGTGAGCTAAACATTTAATAATTTTCTAGATATAAATTATGAGTTATTTCCCTCTTAATGATATCAGTTGACCGTCTCGCGTAGCTCATCCTGGTAATACGAAAATTAGTGATAATATTTCTGATGGCTTCATCCCTTCTGCGTACGCTTCATGTTTCGTAAGGTTTACTCAACGAGAACGTATACGACCGTAATCAGGGACCGTGGATTAATAGTATGAACGTACGTGTCGCGATCTCGTGTGGGAATCCCCGAGCTCGGGGTTGAAGGTAAGGCTAACATCAGCTCGAAGTGCCAGTGTTAGCAGCGCAGAGTTACGAGTTAACCATTATACATATATAATGGAGTAGCACGCGAACGGGTTCGCCGCTTTAATCCTTGCGTCGGATTACCGCGAGGGGGTTAAAGTGTCCGGTATTCCACCGAAATATGTTTACCTGATGGTCTGGTACACTAGGGCTCCGGGCTTGCAGACGAACTACGCCGAATTCGGTGCTCATTTCGCCGCCTGGACGGCTTACGCGATTAACCAGTCGCGGATTCGGGAGCACGTAAAGCTCGACCGACGGCGCAGTTATAATCTGCACTTCCGTCATGGCAACTATCGTATGTACACACTAGTTTTGAATCTACATCAATTTTACTCCTAAATATAATATATTTGCCAATATATAATTATTTTATCAATAATCAATATCGTGATAATTTTCGATAAATACATGATTTTTACTAAATTTTTTATTGACACTCGTCTACATAATCATGCGAAAGTGGCAGCGTCTACTTTATTACAAAAATTTAATATGATGTCTTCAATGTATCCGATTTACCTGAAAATTACCAAAATGGAAGTACGTTGCAACTTTATTAAAAATATTATTTGATAAAAAAAACGCGGAATTTACAGACGAAATTTGATGAAATTGAGTATTCTGAGCAAGAGATTCAAATGGAAATTCTTATACTCGAACTTGATATATTATCTTGTTACAAACAGATCGAAACATTGTAAACCAATTTGTTCAACATTACAACGTTTCAATTTTAACTTGACATCTTAAACATTTCCAGAGTCAGAGTACCAACAGAGTAAATCACACGTACACACGGTTTAGAGATACAGAATGAGAGGAGATTTAAAAAACATTGACACCCAGTTAATTTATCAACAATTTGATTTTATTAAAAATTTGTAATAACTTATTTGTATTTATACACATTTTCCATTTTCATAAAAAAGTTCTGTACGATATTTTTATAATTTATTGCATTCTAAGAAAACTTCTATGCTGTCAATAAAATCAATCAAAAGATTCAAATGGAAATTCCTATGCTCGAACTGGATATAGAATCTTCTTACAAAGAGAACGAAACATTGTAATATTTGTTCAACATTACAATGTTTCAATTTTAACTTGACATCTTAAACATTTCCAGAGTCAGAGTACCAACAGAGCAAATCACACGTACACACGGTTAAGAGATACAGAGTGAGAGGAGATTTAAAAAACATTGACACCCAGTTGATTTATCAAGAATTTGATTTTATTCAAAATTTGTAATAACTTATTTGTATTTATTCACATTGTCCAGCTTCGTAAATAACTTTTGTATGATATATTTATAATTTATTGCGTTGTAAGAAAACTTGTATTATGTCAATGAAAGAGGAAGTTATCGATATCAGAATAAAATGTCTATATATCTTAAGGATCTCCGTATCACATCCATATATCTAACAAGTACGATTGTGTTGAGAGGCTAGCATCGGCTAGACAATGCCGGACGTGTGGCTACCGTCTAGTCCGTGTTACGCAAGACCGGCTACCGTACACCGGATACTTCACAGAGAACCATTACACTGGTGTGCATTCGCCTTTTCGCATTTCTCTTTCTCTCACACGAGAGTCCGAGTAGGTACCGGCATACCGTCCGGAATCCAGAACTTCTCCCGCAACTTCTCACCCCTTTCTCACTCTTGTATACTCGGCGCTACCAACGCCGCTTGTTTAACACTGGGGACGTATACAAATGCGAGGGTGAAACTCATTTGTCATTCGGGATCTGGCGGTCCCGTCTGTGAACGTGTGTTTAAGATTCGGTATTATGTAGATACGAGGTTACGTTTGTCTCCTCGGGTTGTTGAGCCACGAGGGAGACCAGCCCGCGAAGAGGCCAGGAAGTGGCTAACTTGTCCGACGCTTGTTGCATGAATAACTTAAACAATCTCGACGTAAACCTACGTCACGTTGACGTACGATGGATTACTTAATCCAAGTGGGCCTTCCACCGGGATATTCTACTATATCGCTTTGCACTTGGTTAAAAATAAATTAAACAATTTAAGTGCATGTTTAAAAAAAGTAACAAATTGTTTATTGTTTTAACAATCGAAAGCCAATTACACTAACAACAGAAAAATATTATTTTCTTTGATACTCAGTTTAGGGCTCAATATAGTCATAAGGCCGAATTTGTGTTCATGCATAAACTCAAACTAAAGTTCATTCTTGAATTAAAAATGAAATTGAATCCTACGTTGATATTTAAGCTCGTTCCAAAGTTTTATTAACTAAACTGTTTTTTATTTTTAAAAAGTATTCAATTGTTTTTCTAATTGCAAAATTTTCATTAGAATAGCCTGACGGGAACTTTGAAAATTGACGCAATCCGTGTTGTGATCAACGACAAAGGACATACAAAATATGTTGAAGAGGCTGAGGGATTGTAAATTCTACGATAATAGATGAATAGAAATTCTCGTTAAACCTTCCTCTCATATATTCGCGTTTGTATATAAATTCTTTCGTCCCCATCTCCAGCTGGGTGACACCTTTAAAGCAATATTCAAGCAACGATAATATACAAGGAGACGCCGCACAAGTAGGAAGTCGAGGAGGTTGAGACGAGCGCGCTATTCATAGCGAGCAAGGACTTTGGGGGTAGAAGGCAATATGCGCGAAGCACCCAGTCTCTCATCTCCGAGCCAGTTCACGAGGAAAACCTCGTTTCATTTCTGCACAGCTTTTTCTTGCTCTTCATATTTTCGAACACGATGCTATGACTTGAACCCTTCTTTGTATAAGCTTCTGCTGCACTCTAATAGGCAATAAGATCTCCTTTTCCGATAGGAACATAAAAATGTACAATCTCTGGACCTGCCTTTTAAAAAATTTTCCTTTGTGGAAAAAAAAGGTTGAGCGTCATTAATGAAGCAATGAAAAACGTCAAAAAGAAAACTAAATATGAATTGGATAGTGGAGTCTCTCTCATTACACTTAAACTCTCTCTGTTTATTTATTTATCTCATAAATTATTTGATATTTATTAATTTCTATTTAAATATCAAATTCTATTGGATTTAAACTATCTAAACATTTTATTGAAAATAAATAACAAATTGTTTTCCATGAAAATTTTAAGAGAATGAATTAATTTCTGAATTAATTTAATTTTTATGGTTTTTTTTTAAATACATTTTCGCAGCAAACATTTTTTGTTTTCTTTAAATGATAATTAATATAAAATAATTTATGAAACAATCAATCAAATGAAGTGATTTGAAAGGTAATGGGAGAGTTATAGTCCTTTTGGATAGTTATTGTGAGACATTTTTTATGAACACGAGAGAATGATGTTTAGCAACACGCCGTTGACACCAAAAAGCTCGGTCGTTTCTCGACGCTCTTTGCAACGTATACTGCAACACGAGAAGTAATCATATTGGTATAAAGTGTCGTGGGGTTTACAGTCTCAACGACTTAAGACAGCATAATATTTTACTGTTGTTTTCGTGGATAAAGGCCATTTCGTCTATTATAGAACGCTTCTCTCGTGGAATTCTTTTTCAGACTTCCGAGGCTCAAGAGCTCGACCATTTAAATCCCAGCGGGATTTACCACTGTTACACTTTATCTTGTAAAAGTTCTGTTTTATCTAAATATGAAAAATGTTAAATATTTACGCATTACATTGCAATTTTAATTACATTTTTTTACTATTGCCATTAGTATTAGATACCATTAAGTATATCTTTATTTTATTTATCTAGATTATTTAATCGGTGTATGAAAAATCATCAAAAATACATCAAACAATATGGTCAACATTTCTTTTTATTTCGTTTTCTACCCAGAATTGAGAAAAAAAAAACTTAAGAAACTTATTTCATTTCTGAAATGTTGTATTATTTAGATCCAACAAAAGTTTTAAAATAAAATATAAGTAGGTTTCAATGAAACTATCACGTCTAATGCAACAGTAAGTATTTAATTGATAAAATAAGTAAAACGATATTCCTGAAGATATATTTATTACAAATAGTCCAAGTTATAGTACGCGAGTAACAAACCCTCTGATGTGGGTCTTTGACGTCACGAGTAGGCAGATGGTAGACAGTGTTGTATTTTAATAAAAACATTAGCCTATTGACCGACTTTTCAAATACACGAACCATACGCTTACTGACTAAATCATTTGAAGATTCCTGAAATTATATTTATTACAAATAGTCCAAGTTATAGTACGCGAGTAACAAACACTCTGGTGTGAGTCTTTCACGTCAACTCTGGAAGTACTCAGGTCCAAATACTTTGAAGCCTATTGCCCCCTGTTAGACGGGTACTGCACGTTATTTCGACGAAGACCGAGTGAAGTATTGCCATATACAGTTATATATGCCTACCGGCACCTGGGACTTTAAAACTCTTGGCATCACCCTTCGCTCCACGATACCACTCACGCAACAAACCCTTCCCTCTTCTGTCACTCGCTCTCTTTTCGATCACCCCCTAATGCACACTCGAGCCGACTCGACTTCAGACCTAATGCACGTTGTTACTGCTTTTGGTCTCCCCGCTCTCGAGTCAGAGAGCAAAAATCGTTTCTCGGCTCGTTCGAGCGCAAACCAAAGAGAAATAAATATATTCTGCGACAGAGCTTTCACGGATATATCTCTTCTCTTACGTGATCATCGTATCTCACGCTTCATTAACCAAAGTATCTTCTCCAACTGTTATGCAACGATGAATATTGCATGAATATTTCTTTTTTTTTCGCAGAATTTCTTGAGACAATAATTCTTGGCAGTGAGCACTCTTCGTCAATCACTGAAAAAGCGTTCTCTCGCATAAAAATCCCAATTTCAACGTTCATTGTAGATGAATACAAAAACAGGAACATTAGAGACAGCGGACTACGAATCGACTGAGAATTTATTGTATAGTTCTCGTTATCCCCCGCGTCTATCCTATAAATGTAGAACGAGTATAGGAGAACCGGATTCTTCTATTTTTCGTCCAATTTCGTTTCAACGCTCGTTTACCCCGAATCTCACGAAATCGTCTCATGGCTGGTACCAAGTACGTACGAGGAGACGAGACGTACTATATAAAATAGTGAGTCGTCTTCGCCTCTTTCGTGCCATGGAAAGCGCACTCCATGGGAATGTCCCTCGTTCTCTGTCCCTCTCCGGTCGGTGCTCCAGAGCACCGTACGCTATAGCAATGTGACATGGTATTCGCAGGGGGATAACGAGCGGGTTATGGGTGGAAGTTCCCTATCGGTTGGTTCGCCCAAGTTCCTCAATGCGAGGGAATCGTCTCGCGTTCGCCGAGTGTGCTGCTACTATGGTTAGAGGGGATACGCGGGCATCCTAGAAATTGGGGGTGCAAGCTAGAAATTGCGAGACGAGGAGATCGCTGAATCGAGAAGATCGGAAAGGATGAGAACGCCAAGGAGATTGTCGATGAGAAGAGAGGAGAGAGAGAAGCAACACGAGAAACGAGTGCTCCAGGGGCGGCAAACCGAGAGGAGGAATCGGAAAGCCTGCGGCTGAGCACTCACTTATAGCCTTTCCACGCTTCCCGTTGGGAGTCGTATCTTTGTCAATAGTCGTCCTCGACGATATATCACCCGGTTTTATGGTGTCTAAAGTCCGCTAAAAAGAGTTCTATCGCTCGGTTCGCGCTATACGTACTCGACTCTTGGCAGGCTTGGAAGGCTATGTAACCGTATTATTGACAAGAGCAGAGGTTAGGAGAAATGCAGTTCGTCCGATAGATGGGAACCAGTTGATCGAATAGACGGGTTCGTCGAATAAGTGGAGGTCGAATATATAGGATTCAACCATAGTTGGTTTACAACCAACTAATTCGTTGACGCGATCGATTAATACTTGGATGAATATCCTGACATCAACTTTCTAGAAATGTATTCCTATTTATGCAAGAGGTTTTACGCCCTTTTTCTAAAATATATAATCCAGGAAGAAAAGGGGATGTTCTGCGGAAACCCCACGTAATTTCGACTTAGCTAAAACCAAGGGACGGGAATGAAGTGGAACGAAACCACGAGAACGGATTGATTCGTTGGTAGGATAGCTTCTGCCATCTTTATTTCGGTAAGAGTTTAATCGGGACTCCATAATTCTCGGGATATCATCTCCGTCGTAAATATCCGAGGTATATTCTTCATTCTCCCTCATCCGTTCCTCTTCTCCCTCTTCCTCCAGGTTTGTAACATTCGCCCGGAGCTTCTAGATGAACACACTCAATTAGTTCACCGAATTAGATCGCCATTTTTATTTCAAGAGCTCTTTTTTCTCTCTCTCTCTCTCTCTCTCTCTCTCTCTCTCTCCTCTGGGTGGAACTTCACATTGCTTCTCATTTCGTCTTCCGATGCTTTCATTTTCTATGTAAAGACATTCCTGTCTCCGAAACTTGGCTTTCCTTTGCTCGAATCTTGTTCTTACTTATCTTTCAATGTTCAGTGATTTTCACGAGTGCTACAGAGATTCCTGAAGCGTGTGGCGTACTCTCCAAAGCGCGCTACCAAAGAGCATGTACGAGGGCTACGTACTCGTATATTAACCTTCATAACCCAAACAGGGACGGAAACTACATGAGCTCATGATCCATATGAACTTCAAAAGATATTTCAAGCTCACCCTGCAACATTTCACGATAGACTACATCAAATTGACTATAAACAAAAATCCTCTCGAGTTCCCTAATAAAGTCGACGTAACATATCATTTTTAAACACGAGATCAAGAATGATATATCGTATATAACGATGATGCTGTACATTTGTTCCTTAATTTCGGGTATTACAACTACAACGAATCGCATAAATTCAAATGCTTTTGGAAAGAATTCCGTTGAAAGCAAGAGAAACAACCGTGGCGATATAAATAGAGAAAAAATTGAATATAAAATGAACCAAAGTGCTAATACAAACCAGCACGTGCACTCATATTAAAAGAATAAATTAAAACCTTGTCTCACTTACTCGTTAAGGCGATTTAATAAAGATACATGAAAAAACTTTTCATTAATTTAATAAACTATAATTTTTATTTATTTTTTGATGGACAAAAATAACTGAACAATTAATTTTTTAAACTTTATTCAAAATAAGCCAGTTCGTGTGTTGAATTGATACATGAAATTGTTATAAATTCTGCACAGAACACTCCACAAATTAATTCATATTATTTTTCGAATATTTTTACAAATACATCCAACTGTACAATCAGTAAAATAAACTCGTTTTTTTTTTTTTTAAACATAAAAATATGTCATAAAAATATAACAATTCCAGGATCTCACATTCAGAGACTTTTTTTTACGATATAGCACAATGGAGAGTAAATATTAATCTTCAAGGGTAGAAATAATTTAGCTGAAATATTTAAACGGACTATATTCTTCACTTTTATGTTAATGCTATCTAGTACAGTTACAATGGATTTACCGCGCTCGGTGATATAATCACGACATCTCCCTTACGCGGGTTTCACTCGTGGTTGTTGCTGTTTCTGTCTCTCGTCTCTGGTGACGAGTCGGTAACTATATGCGTTCCGCAATTGCTTCGTGGATATAGGTAACACATTCTGCTCCAGTGTTAGCCTCGCGTTGTACGGTAATATAACCAGAGAGAGAGAGAGAGAGAGAGTCACATTGCGTGCAATATAAATTCAAATGCCTCATCGACGCTCGTCGCTGGTAAATGGACCTCGAGCCTATCAACTCACCTATCTCTGTGGAATATCGTCTAATTTGCGAGCTTAATTCCCTTCTCGCCTCAACCTTTCCTACTCCTGGGCCTTCCGATATATATTGAGTTACTTACTCGTCTGAAAATCAGCTTCCCTGGAAGATAGCAACGTACACAGGAATTCGTTATTATTTCGTTATTATAGACAATTAAAATGGAAATCCTTAATTAAAAAATTGTATGTAAGTCGACAATTTTGGATTTAAATAAAAATAATTATCATCTGATATTCATAAAAAATGTTCTTCAAAGAAACTTAAGTTTAACGATAGATAGGTTTAAACTTTAATGTTCCATGTGTAATGTCACTTACGAACATGATTTTTTTACGACATAAGATTAATTTTCCGCTCGTAATCAAAGGAAAGATATCCCGAAACGGGTTTTCAGCAGATGGGAACACATACGCGAGAAAACGCTATGGGATTGATACACATCTTATACATGAAAGTAATTTTTTATTAAAATCCAGACGGAAATATTATCGGGGGCAGCTATTTATCTTTAAATCTGTAAAGAGACTAAGACTCTAAATTTAGTAAAATAAACTTAGACAATCTAATCCTGAACGTCAGATGTAGCCAAAGTCATTTATAAATCCGAGACTCGTATCTAAAATATCGGCTCCGTCTTCACGACGATTTCATAAAAAATTAATAATATCCATCTCTGATCCAACCAAAAATACATCTCTCTCCGATCCACATTTATTCCAGACAGAAATAATTTTGCACGTTAAGCTAAATCAATTAATTGTTCCCATAATAATATATATCTTTATACCGCGTGTTACGCTTTTATCAATGGTTTCCTCCCTACTGGTTGCGTACTCGTTGAATATTTGTACAGGGGCTCTCGAAATAAATTTGTATTTTGCATGGGCACCAGAACAATGGTGCCCACGGGATTACCACGGCGAGAGCCGAGGTGTAGGCAAATGGGGAGGGGGTAGGATAACGCTATTGGAGTTTTGATGTACAGGATATATAGCTATGGGACTTTGTTATAGTACAATTCCAGCCGATGCACAGTAGCTTTACTATATCCTTGCACAGTTCTGATGTTCACAGAACTTTTATATAAGTTAATCTATCTATCTCTCGCACACTGGGCTTTCGTATCTAGCAACCTTGCGTCCTATGCACTCTTGGAACGCATCTTCTCCTCCCTCTTCTCGCACGTATTTCATTTGGTACCCCCCCCCCCCCCCCCACTCATCCCGTAATATGCGCGAGTCGTATTTTACGAACGGATATATAATCTGAACAACTCACCGTTGACTGTAGGGAGCAATGTCTCTGTCCTTTGTGCACCTACAGTGAAATCAACGGTCCTTACTCCCTGTCGGTATAACTCCAACTGCGACCAACGTAAATCCAGGCATTCAGTGACATTCGCCCTCCGGAGTATTGCTGCAAAATACGCGGTCCGCATTCGCTTTCGGTAAAAAAAAAAAAAAAAGAAAAAATGTTCACTCAACTAATACACTACGACGTGCATTACAGTGAGGCGCTTCGTGCAATGTTATACGCAATGTGTAGGTTTCGCAATGTGAATATCGTGGAATCAGTAGCTTTTATTCTCCCCGAAAGGTTTTTACATCACGAACCCAAATTTCTGCATTCAGTGACACTCTGCATATTCTTTTTCTATAGTCTGACATTCTGAATACCAATCAACGCAGTTGGGATTTTTTTGTTTGTTTTTATTTTAATTCACTTGACGTTTTTTATCTCGAAACATCGTTTATTTTAGCTTTTGAGATATTTTTATTCAGCACTTGTCATCCGTAAATTTGTCTCAAACGCTTAGTTAGGTTCAGTGTTTAAATAGTTATCGATGTAAATATTGTTCGAAAAATTGATTCATGTGTATCTAGCTTGATAGTGAAAACACTGATAATTTACCTGAGATCAAGAAAATAAGAAATTATTTAAGAGGGAAGTATGATTTTTTTCCGAGCATTTTCCGAATATTCTTCTTAGGTTATTTTTCATTAAAATCTCGAAAAATGTTAAAGCAGGTGATCTATTGTTTGTCGAGATATCCAAGTATGTGTGCAAAGACAATTGTCTTAAGATCCTTTCGCAGCTCATCTCGTTGTGTCAGTTTAAAACTGGATTGCGGGTTCTGTTTCTAAATATATTTCTTGAATGTTACGTTGTATTTTTTTTTTTTTTCATTTTTCACCGTAACCCCAAAATCTTAAGGGCTATAAATAATAATTTGAAGTCTGTTATCAAAAGGAAACATTATCGAGAAAAATTGTTAAGTCTTACAAGAGGACATTCGCAGTGACTGCGCTCCGCGATGTAAAATACATTTTTCAGAAGGAATTTTTATGTCATCCCTTCCCCGTAATGCTCCTCGCCACGTACGTATTCTCGTCGCGGCAGCGGAAAGAGTACTGGAGTGAGAACTAGAAGTGCGATAAAGGTACAGGGACTGTTGTTATATATTTTTGTTTTCTTTCTCTTTCATGTGTAGGTGCAGAACGAGTGCATACAGGAACGTGTGGGGAATGCGGCGTTATTTACGAGTCGTACGGGGGAAACAGTGATCGTAAAAGCGAATGGGAGTGAGCTTGACGTACTGCTGCTCGTGACGTTATTGCTAGAACCAAGTCGTGGTCTCTGCTCGGTATTATCGTCCAGTGGCTTGCATCATATTCATCCGGATATTCGTCGACGTACACTCTCAGTGAAAACCATGGATTCTGATTATGTCTCATAATAAAAGATAACGTGAAAGAAGAACAGAAAGTTGCTCGAGTAATCTGACGTAGCGACTCAAGAGATCAAGTAAAATATTTATATATTGAAACTTTCACGTAAAATCAACCTGGTTGCAACCCACGCTCTCTGGGATTTGGTCCACAATTTTTTATATTCTTGTTACAATTTTAAAAGATATGCAACAAAGTGTTGGTCACTTTTTATAAATTTGTCGTAATTTTCAAAAATCCTGGATTTAAAAATTCTCAAGTCTTCTGCCAAGTCTTCATCATTACGGGATGTAGTTTAAAAAAAAATTGTTGTCCAAGGGAGAACAGAACAATTTTTCATCTCGAAAAATAATATTTCAATAACGGTTGAACGAAACTCGATATTTTTAAGTCTGAAAAAATTCTCCAAAAATTCTATCGCAGATATGTCAACTTTTAAGCTACATTTTCAATCAATTGACAATGAAACTGATATTTATTCGGAGTATGAACAATTTGAAGTGTCGTACGAATGATCTGTCCGTATCGAAATGATCTAAGTAGGATCTGGAATGGAGTAAGTGAGAATTGAAATCCTGTGTAGGTGAACTTGATTCAGCCATGTAATATGCAGTTGAACTAAGTTATATTCTGTTACTGAATTAAATTTAATTTGAATCAACTGAATTAATTTGGCTCGAATTGAATTCAGTTGGCTTCATCTAAATCATTTTTTTTTTTCAGTGTCTTACTAGGATCCAGCCTAAGATGTATTCGCTAGGAATATGAATTAAAAAAAGCAAAACTGAATTATCAATGAGAACTTGTTATAAAGTTAATATTCCCATATTCCCAGGATGAAAATAACGACGTTATAATTGTGTAAATATTGCTAATTTTACTTTTTCCTATCCAATTGAAACTGACACTTTTCCCATATTCATATAAATTCACGAAAATTGGAAGATCATTGAGGAACGTTGAATTTCCCTTCTTGTCATGACTCGTTTTATGAAAGCAATGACCCACTGTGTATGTGTGTGTGTGTGTATGAGAGAGAGAGAGAGAGAGAGGCGCAATTAATAGTAACTGTAGAAGATTATTTTGATTGGGATTTATACGCCGAACGAACAAATTACCCTTCAATTACTTTCAAAGCAATTATGCTCTCCCTATAGTCGGCACCGATTCTCTTCACTGACACATCGGTATTCGTCTCTCTGTGCGGACGACGATTCAATGCCTGATCATGATTCGACCACTATACATACGACACAGACCGAACGAGCGATTTACGGTGACAATGCACAACGGTCGGGATTGATGGAAAATCATGGAAGTAAAGAGAAGCAGGAAACACGGACGTGAAGTACAAATTATGGTTCATTTCTGTAGAACACGTACTTTAGCCTGAATCAGTACGCAGGTAGACAGAATTGTGTTTTATGAAATGATTTTCATTCTCAGTGATTTCAATTTATGCCAACATGGAGTGTCAGCAAAAGTTATCGTGTGCGTTTAAATAATCAATCGAATTGAGAAACACGCAAAATCCTGATAAACTGGCGGGTGAATGAAAGCATTCCGATAATAGAAAATCAGTGATCAAATCAGTGAAAGAGAGAATGGAAATAAATAATCCGACGCGTCCAATAAAAAGGGGCGGTGTTTGCATTATACGCGCATGCCAGGGGTAAATCCCATGACACGTTTATTACCGTACACGGGACCCTGAATCATTTATTTTTCAAGGACTGCGAGCATGCTATGGAACGCACCAGAGTCGAAACATTCCATCCGTAATTAGCCTCGCGAACTTCGCTTTAAGATCGGTGAGTTCAGTGCACGCCAGCACTCACTCGACGAAACAAAGTCTCAGGTATATCTATACGTAGACCAAAGAACACGAATTCTTTGCATTGAGATGTTGATTACGGAAGGTCCGATAAAAAAAAGTATTGGAAAAAGAGGATTTTTGTATCAGCGCAGTTGATGTGTCGCTCACGATTGGAATGTTGAACAATTTTTTTCCATATTTCTCATTCAACGATGACAAAATAAAACAAACGAAGCAAAGTAACACTTTGCAAATTGCTTCCTCATTATTCTTCAACTCTGACAAATTCACATTTGTCAGGAATAGTTTTTTGATTGATTAACTTTGTCCTCCTCGTAGGGAAACTTTGATGTTTCTGTTCGTTATTCCACAAGCACGCATCATTATTTTGAATTAACTTCGTTAACGGTGTAACACGTTTAGCAGAATATAGAAGAAATCCTCGATGAAATCTTTGATGAATCTCCGAGAATAATCCATTATAATTTTATATATAAAATAAAAATCGGCAAAAATTGATCAACAGACGTTTCGTACCGAGGATTTTGTAAGAGGTAGAAAATGATAAGAAAGCAACAATGCGCAAGCTTCTTACTCTGCAGATTTATTTTATTTATTTATTTATAAAAACAATCGCTTTAGGAAAGCTTAAAAAAAATATATTTAAGAAAATGACCCCGATAATGACAACTTTATTCCATTTAATATTTTACTGACAAAATTGAAATGAAAAAGAATATAAACCCGTCCTTCGACGTTTATGAAAATATTTGACAGAAGTTCAGCGAAGATTTATTTGTTGAATCGAACGAGCAGCAGAACTGATGGGATATCGAAGGGTCCCGTAATACCCTTGCACATGCGTAAATCTTTCTAACAAGAGTATCGTGAAAGATCAAAAGATGTTCGCATTAATGCCGGCTCCGATCGAAATCACTATCTTCCTATTCACGAATGTACTCTTTGCGTATCGTAGAATCGCGACTGATGTACCAGCTTAAAGCAACGAAGACAGGCTTACTCCTGGTGCAACCTAGAGCGGCTTTTGAGTCTGTGCCGCGCGACTCGTTGCTGAGGAAAAACTCGGAAGGCAAACATCGCCTGGCATGAGAAGCCTTTTGAATTCAACATACCCGCACCTGTACGCATTACGCCCTCGCACGAATGCGAAAGCTCCGCCGACCGGGGTCGTGCTATGGTCGAAGGGTCGTGCTCGACCTATCCGGCACGAGTTCTCACGTGCATTATTTTTTTATTTTTTCTTTGACGCGTGTGTTTTCCCCGTACGCATTCAGTTGGTTGGCTGCTTGAAGTTTGACGCTACCAGCTTCGGGACTTTACGGTAAAGCGTAGTATGAAACGTACGGTACGCAGCATACGTAGTACGACATACCGCGTATATGTTGTTGATACAACTGTATGTCTGACGCTTGGTGTTTCGTCTATTTACTCAGTTCCACCTGCGAATTTACTCGTGCATACACGAAACAGCACTCTACCTTGCTACCCGTATCTCTCTGAGCGTATACCGACATCGTCGTGTTGTTTACGCGCCTTGTTGGTAGGCTGCGAAGAGCTTCAGAGAGAAAGAAGGAGACGCCATACACCACAGTCACATTCTCACTTGCATAATTCTAACTAAGCAGTGCAAACCGTCAAAAAGGGTAGCTAATACACGTCAACTATATACTGGACGGTCGTATAGGGCTCGGATGTGCGTATATCGATGAATGAAGACAAGAAACGTGTTGAAATAAATTATATTTGCTCTCAAGTATTATCTAAGCACACCCTGCTTAAAAAATTTGATAATTTATTAAAATAATTATGAAAACAATAGTCGTACTTAATTGTATTCTATATCTTATCCAGTCCAAGTTTAAGCAAAGATAGCGATTCTATCTAATGTGATCAGAGCTTATCAAGCTTTTGTTGTTACGTAATGACACGGATAGACATTTATTCTGTACCTGCATACGTTATTTTTTATAATCAGTACGTCTGTTTATATTAATATCGAGTTTACGCTTTAATAATATAAATATGATGCTGTATGACTCATATTTTTATTGGTATGAACATCGGAATGCATGATAAGAATCAAATCGTTCTCTATCGACACGTGACTCTTAACCGTCAATAGGAAACAAATGATAACATTAGAATGTGATTCAATAAAAAAATGTTTTTACCAAGAATTACAACTAATTTAATATAACAAAATGATAATTAATTAGTCGATTGTCAATAATAATTAATTAACCAACTGAGAAACTAATTAAAAAGTATGAAGACCGATAAGAAAAAAATTAGACAAATAATAAACTAACTGACCAAAAGAACCTGTGGATAAAATTCTTAATATCTTCTTTAAGTTTCAGTTAGTTATTTACTTAGTTAGTTAACTCATGCGTTATCTAACAATATTTTTTCGTATAGATTATTTATAAATGTTAATTAGTTATTTAATTACTTAGTTGATACAATATTTTTCAATATTTGCTAATTGTGAGCGACAGCTAAAAACAAGTGGAAGAGAATCCTACTAAAAATTAATTAAACGATAAATTCTATTAAGTGAAATTTTATTGATCCAAATAAACTTTTCTCTCGGATTTAAGAGGCGTGAAATAAAATAAAATAACTGCGCGTACGATTATCCTTTGCTACGTTAAAAGCAATACCATGTTTCATTGTTAAGCTCGACAAAATTAAAAGGGAAGGAACGTAGAGAGATATAAGAAGATCCCCGATTATTATATATACGAGCGAATGATCCCTTAATAACCGCACTTGATATATACGTTTATGAGTCTCGGTGGTCAGTTGCAGCAGGGATGCTTACCCTGTTGCCTTTCTCTTGCAGCGCACAAAGAGAGCACCATAGCAAAAGCAATGTGAACATATCAGCCCAGTGTACGCGCGAGCTAAGCCGCCGTCGCGAGTAATGGTTTTTACCCCAATGTGGGGTGTATAGGGATACTCGATGTATGGCGTATCCCGCCTCTCAACCTTTTTTTCCTTCACTGAACATGCACCGACTGCCGAACGGACACACACAGTAAAAAGTATGGGGAAGGCCTCCTTTCAAAAATTAATTAGGTCCTTCCATCAAAGTAACCTTTCCCTCTGGCTGTGTCTGTGTCTCGACCACCGTAAGCTTTCGACTCAAAGCTACCTTTTGGGACCAAAGGGCTTTCGTCAATGTGTACGACCGATAAAATATCTCCCTCTGTCATTACAGGCAAAAGAATTGATACTCGGTAAACAAAACTTTTAACTAAAACTTTCAGTATATTATCGAAAACTTGAAAGGTTCTTCAACTTAGGTTGAATGATAAAAAAGTACCAAAAAAGGGGAAGGGGAAAAAAACTTTTTATTACGATTCTATATTACATCGTAGATTTTCTTTTCGTTTCTCCATATTCTATTTTTCTATTTGACTCCGAAATAATCCTGTACAAAAAGTGGGTATATTATGCCTTCTGAACTTGGCCGTTCGGCGCAATCCCGTTGAAAGTTGTGACTTGGCAACAGAGTTTGGAGGAATCCCAGCAGGCGAACTACATACTGAAAACTCTAACCGAGAGAACACGATATCGCGGCGAAACAGCCGAAGCCCTTTTCCACCAGCGGGACCATATACTCACGATTCGTTTTCACAACCTTAACTTTTGCTGTAATCTCTTCGTTTCGCACTTGTATACCTTTATATAACCCATACTCTGTTGTAAAACGTGTGTTATCCCTCGATTCAGTGTGCTACGCGACTTCATAAATGTATGCAAAGTTCAAGAAGCTTATAGAACAAACAGTCTAATGTTTTAGTTAAGTTTTTATATTCAACCACCAAAAGTGACAAGATAAACGTTTGGCATTGTTAAAAAAAAAAAATCTTTCTTCTTCGTAATTTTCGTTTTTTCTTTGGTACTTTGTCTCCGCCATTTTTTGTCAAAATTTCCTATTTTTTCTTTCTTTCAATACTGGCAGCACGTTTACTTGGCGTGTTCTACTGTTGCCAATATTTAAACCATCATGGTTATAATGATGATGATTTTTTATATTTTGAGCATAATTTACTAATCAAAAAAAAAACTACTCTCCGGAATCGATAAGAGAGTAGTCTAATGATATCCAACATATTTTGGATAATTATTCAATATGTACAAATGGGATTTAAATATCATTAGAAATTTTTCCTGGAACTGACAACTGTCAAAACTTCTTGTCATCTATCTTGCTTCTTTATTTAGAATACATTTTTTTAAATATCTTCTAATCTTCGTGCTGTATGCTGCATGTATTTTGGAAATCAAGAAGTTACACAGGAAATTAAGCTCAAAAATGTATTGCACGAGTTCATCTTTTGCCGAATAGCTTTCTATTCCTTCAAATGGAAGCTTCAAATGGAAATTCTTATGCTCGGATTGGACAGAGTCATTAAACAAAATTTTCCAAAGTCAATTTGGTACATCGGTATAACCCTAAACATTACGAAAAACGTTAAAAATGAAACAAAAAAAAAGAAATACTTGCAGCGCAAGAATAGTTCGCTTATGTGTTCAATTTTTTTTGTACTTTTCAGGTGATTTTTCGTTATCAAGTCGCAAGTCGTGCGTGCAACACAATTTAATTTTTATGATCTTCAAGTCCTCTTAAGGAATTTAATTATCCAGTGTAATCAATTTTCTATTCTGATGCACCATTTTCATTTTTACTTCAGTTCGATTGCTGTTTCACAGAGTTTATTGTTTTTTTTTTAAATTAAAAAATAATATTTCAATTGAAACAAATGTTTCTTCACAAGGAAGCAACATGATGCAAACTCAAGGTAAATAGTGATATTAAATTACACAAACGTCCTTTCATCTCATCCAGCAGAGGCGGAAAAAGCTGAAGAATAAAAAAACTTCTATGTACAATCCGTCGCATTAACCCGAGACTAGAGGAAAAGCTCTCTGGGTTACACGAGAGCGCGCGTAGTTGTTTATCTAGCAAGTTGTCACCGATGAGGTCTGAAACCATGAGTCTCACTATGCTCGTATGGTTGCCTGGCTTTCTGTCGTCGCGTACGCCTCTTCTATGGCTCTTGGAGGATGCCGAACTTGCTCTTGACTGCTACTGTGCATCTGTACTCGACTTTCTCTCGCTGAAGTCGAGGGGTGAATGCTATGGCAAACGGAAAACCCTTTTACTTCCCTTACTTGCCCCGAAACGACTACGCAACGAAAGTCGAGGAGAGTTTATGTCGTTAACGATTTATTTATTTGCATTTCGTTAGCGCAATGCGAGAAAAGTTAACGCGTTATTCCTTTACATCTCACATTTTCTTTCATGTTTTTCTCTTCTTTTGATACTTATCGTCCTCACTTTCCGTATATAGCGGGGTTATAGAAAGTAAGAAATACGAGTGAGATTAGACTCCGCTAATGTATATAACGTCAGAACTTTTTGCATTCATTAGTTAAGTTGATAATAAGAAGCGAGTCTATAGAAATATATATAGCTACCGTTAATAACGTTAGCGGAGAGTTGTTAATTTTTATTTGAGCATCAAATTAACACTCGAATAAGATATTGGCTTGGACAAAAAAAAATGTTACTAGGATGCTCGATCTTTATCACGTCTCTGTGTTAAATATAGAATAACTATAAAATTATAAAACTCTTGTACTTTTAATTGGATTTACTTTATTAAAATATCAACTCTTCCTACGATCGGAGTTGTGGAAGAAATGCACCGGCTAAGAAAGTTATCTAGTTTTCCTTCGAGGCAACTTAGCTACCGAGAATAATCCTTCTTCTGCAACTTATAACCACGCGAAGCTTTTATTTCAGTAAAAGAACGATGCTATACCGCCATCTGGTGATTTCATGAATCAATAAATATCGCTATCCATCTACTAAATTTTATTGAATATAGCCTTTCGTGCTGGGTGGTTATTTTTCATGGAAATATATCTTTTCGTGGACATTGTTTTTCGTTTATATGTCGTAACATGGATACTATTTTATGTGCATATGGCGTTTCGTGTATACTGCTTCTAATAACGATGGAGTTCCGGGGATATTTCCTTTTGTGGATACGTCGGGTCGTGGTAATACTCTTCGTGAATAGAACTTTCGTGGATCCGTATTTTCAATCGTTTGAAACTCTAATCTCTCAACTATTTGCCTATCGAAAAAAAAATGTATCAATATATTAAAATAATGATTTTTCTACTTTTCAATGTAGTCCGTGACAACATTTTTCTGACATTGTAAAATTAATTTGTACCAAAATGAAATGTTTCGGCTTTGTTCCGCAGACTTCGTAGAAAAATTCTCCAGTTGAAAATCCTAATAAGTTGCGCAGTGGAAAAAAAAATCATACGAAATCATATAAACTTTCCTTGGCTGCCTATATTATCCAGTTGAAAATATTTGATAGCGTACGGAACATGCGGTAACGAGTTCAACCTCTTTTGTTCATATGCAACTACGTTTTACGTTTTCAACGTCTTTTTTATTCACGTAATAATTGAGTTTACGAGATGTGTTAAAAAAATAACGGGAATTTTGTAATTTCGCGTGTTGTATCAATCCGATTCGCGCGATTATTTTGTTGTTGTGCTGGTAAACTTGTCTGAAAAGTTGCTGTACTGTGGTAGCCATATTGGATATTAAGTCTATTATCAGCTGTCAAAAAGGTCACATGTGCTTTGGTAGGATCGGCGATTTTGAAAATGGATTGGAGAATTCGTTTTAAATGTTGCTATAAGAATGGAATAAGGTGCAGCAAAGTTTTCGAAATGTTAAATATTGCTTTCGATGAGTCTGCTATGAATAAAACAAAGGTTCACGAGTGGTATAAGCGTTTCCAAGATGGCCGTGAAGACGTTGAAGATGACGAGCGCTCTGGACACACCCAGCACATCACGAACCGATGAAAACCTGGAAAAAGTGAAACAAATGATTATGAATGATCGACGAATTACAATCAGAGAAGTAGCTGATGCTGTTGGCATATAAATTGGCTCATGCCATGACATTTTTTTAGAGGTTTTCTCAGGTCGCTAAATGAAGTCAACAACGATGTAGAACTACTGTAACGTGTCATAACCGGTGATGAAATATGAGTTTATGGATATGACGTTGAAACTAAAGCTCAATCGTTCCCGTGGAGGTATTCCGAATCGCCAAGACCGAAAAAAACTTGACAAGTGTGGTCGAATGTGAAAGTTATGCTCACTGTCTTCTTCGATTTTAACGGCATAGTGCACCATGAGCCCTTGCCACAAGATAAAACGATCAATAAGGAGTACTACTTTCAAGTTCAACGCAGTTTTTATGGCGAAACAATTCATGGCTTTTGCACCACGATAATGCACCTGCTCACACTTCATTGCTTGTGCGTGATTTTTTTGCCAAAATAAGACTGTAATGATGCCCCAGCCTCTATATTCACCAGACATGGCTCCGTGTGACTTTTTGCTGTTCCCAAAAATAAAGAGAAACTTGAAGGGCCGTCGTTTTGCAAGCATAGATGAGATTCAAAATGCATCGCTGAGAGAGTTAAAAGCTATCCCAAAGAACGAGTTCCCGAAGTGTTTCAGAGATTGGAAAAAGCGTTGGCATAAGTGTATAATATCTAATAGGAACTATTTTGAAGGGGATAACATTAGTGTAGACGAATAAATAAAAATCCTTCCAAAAAACGAAAATTCTCTTTATTTTTTATAACACACCTCGTATACGGTTTCGCGAGGTTCGTATTATTTTTCATTACGCAACTATTGTAGATCCCAGGTTGGGCATTTTTTTAAAATATCGCATAATAGCGAACTGCTGAGATAAAAAATGTAGTTTTAGATAATTCTCTGGGAGAAATTAGAAATATAGAAATGTACGTGACATATACGCGCGAAAAAAATATCTACGAAACATCCAATTAACACGATGAAAAAATTAACAAATGTTATTTAACTGCTCTCGTAGAGACAAAAATGTAAAGAAAACATTGCATTGATAAAGTACGTAGAGTCAGACAGCGCTGATGTATCTGATGGTGCACACTTTTCGTATTTTAGTCTCACGAGGGACACGAGTGTACCCTCTCGAGACACTCTCGTTTCCTGGACCCTTTGACCAAGAGCGTTGCACCGCATTTTCGCTGTGTCCATGGTGACAATAAGTCGAGTTTCCCAATATACTCTCGTTGACCCCTGGTCACCGCGACTTCCGCTGGTACACGAGGTTCTCTACAGCAACAACCACTCCTGTGAGCTTCCCACTTCACAGCAAAGCTTCTAACAACTGAAATAACGAAGAAAAATGTAGCGAAAGCTTGGTGCAGTCTGCGCTGTACTCTCATCTTTCGTCACTCTCCTTGCTCTCTCCTTTTCACCCGTCATAACACAAAACCCCTCTTGACGCGAAACTGACGCGTCAAACTTTTCCTCGGTGTTGTACCACTGGGGAAGTATTTTCGCAGAACTTTCGCGCGACTCTTCGAACATCCCAATTGTTTGAATGATTTCATCCTAGCAAGTTTGAATCTGACGTTTAAAACAAAAATCCTGTGGGATTCAAGGAATAATCTTTGAAATTTATTTAAATCAGAAAGAGTATTCGGGACACCGTGAGAACGAACGCCTTCGCTGAAAATTGGGGCTATCTCCTCTTCGGATCTTTGGGAGCAATTACTTTTAATAACACCCTCGGGAAGAATCTCGAGAAGGGAGAAAACGAGAACGCGAGGAATCAGTGATAACATGACAGAAAAGATGTCCGATGTTACAAGAAAAGGAAAAAAAAACGATATAAGGGATCACGCTCCACGTTGAGAAGAAAAGAAATCATAGTGCGAACGTGTCGTACGATGACGAAGAATACCGAAGTGGAGAGAAAGATTTTCCTACGCCGCACGCTTAACATAGTCATCCGTGGCACGTCCTGAAAGACTGAAAAGAATGGATGGAAGAGCTCTGCGGCTACCGAGTCTGTCCTCACCGACTCCTGGTGTGCTTACCACTGCGATAGAGATGTGCGAAGAACAGCTGCTTCTTTACTAGAGACAGAGAGAAGAGAAGAGAGTCAGAAAGCAACAAAAAGAAAATGAGAGGTATGGCGCGTTATTGATGGTCTCCGTGTCGCAGCATCGTTTATATATTTCTCACGTATACTGTCGCCATCTCGACTGAATACACAGCTAGATCACGGGTTTTCATATAAAATAAACTGGCGGCTGAGCATTGAAGAAACCGCGTGCGGACGAACGCAACCGAGGAAACAAACCCATGTTTGTCTTTTCATGCCAAGCCGAACACGATGTATGAACACGTTGTTTTCAGTACGTTTTTGTCTCGTCCTCTTCACATCCGCCTTAACGGAAAAGGATAAACGACGGAAATGAAAATGAATCTTTCCGGGTAGACCGTTTTTTTTTTCTTTTAAGAAACATATATCTTTGATATAATATACGATGAATATAAATATCATACGGGGGGGGGGGGGGGGGGTTCACCGATTTCAATAAAATACTTTTTTTTTTAAATTATTCTCTTTATCGGTAAGAAAAATCGTTTGTAAAAATCTC
Source organism: Cylloceria caligata (assembly GCA_963942595.1). Classification (NCBI taxonomy): domain Eukaryota; kingdom Metazoa; phylum Arthropoda; class Insecta; order Hymenoptera; family Ichneumonidae; genus Cylloceria; species Cylloceria caligata. Next base: position 5,801,132 of record OZ012708.1, on the reverse strand, counting down.
TATTGATTATTCCTAACAATGTCACGATTATGTATAAAAATCTCCAGTTCCGAATATAAATAATTCTCGAGGTAGTTCCATTTGTTATTAATATTATTTTCTATTCGAAATAAAATGTAACTTCTCCCGTAATTTTTAATAACCAATCGTGAGAAATTTTTTAAACAATTTCCATTACTCATAAAAAAAATTAAACAAGTTTTTTTTATTGTAATTGATGGATTTTCTTCTTTAAAATTATTATCCAATACATCTGATAGTCAAATTTGTATTAAAGAACGATAGATAATCCTCCGACGATCAGAATTTAATCTTCTAAAGTCACATCAAAGAATTTAAAACTTACATTCACGAACTTTAATTTGGACAATTTAAATAAATTATTTAAAACTTGTGTCTGCTTTGGAGATTGCTAACACTTGAAATTTGCAGAAAATTTTGTTTGTTTTTACGTATCTTAAAGTCACGATACAAATTTATAAAATTATTATCAATCTTCTAAGCATATAAGTTGTTTTTTTTTTAACGCTACCTCTCAAATAATACAAAAGATCCGTGTTTTGCCATTTTTTAAATCATATTTCCGAATTCGACACAGGTGCATAAGACACGCAGAAATAATGCAATATGCATAAGTCTAAATATAGATGGCGTGTCCAGATGAGCCAAGTACGCGTAGAGGATTTTACACTTTTTTACCTCTCACGTCGACAGTATTTGCTATTCATAAATTACAGAGCAGTGGGAGGGACAGAAAAAGTGCCGTTTTTCACCCTTGCAGACACACTCACTCGCACACACGCGCACATTTGTACGAGCAGACGACAAGCTCAGCTGAATTCGTTCGTTTTTCTTTTATTTCCTCTTATACTCGCATTAATCTTATTACGATGTACGACCATGCGTTGCACTTCTCGGTATACGGATGGCTCAGCCAATTTAGGAAGAGCTCCCACGTATATGTAATGCCAGGTCTTATGAACGAAATTTCATTATCCTGGGCGTTGAGCGAAAGAGTGTTGTAGCTTGCAGGAAATACTCGAGAGGCAACTAACGATTTACCGGTTTTGCCGGTAGCAAGAAATTTAAACGGGTTCTCGATTACCACTACTGTATTCTGCCTGGAGAGATAATTACCCGAATGCACCCTTAAGGCTATCATCTCCCTCGTGAATTATACTTTTTACGTATTAAAAAAGACGTTTGATCGTACGTTCGATGCTGTTGAGCAAAGTGAAACGTAATGTTGAATCTATCGGTAACCATTACAGGGTCACGAAACGGTTATAATTACATCAGTTCAGCGAGTTTCCTCCCTCAGATTTTAATACCCGAAAATATTAATAACAAAAAGTTGCAAAGTTATATTTTTCACGTTGCTTCCTCATTCTTTCGATTCGTTATCAACACAGCCTACTACACGAGGACGTACATACGTTGATGAATCTTGGCTTCTTCATAATTAAAACTTTGTGGACGACGGACAAAAAGAATCAAGAAGCAACGTGAAACGTTCTACTTTTAAACTTTTTGCTTCATAGAGCTAAACTATGTTTCTGTGAAAAAAAAAGATTCCTCGAGATTTGTATGTGTGTGGGTGTTTGATAAGATTGCAAAATTGCAATGGATGTATCTCGAAAACGGGTTATACTCGATTATCATGAAACTTTGAACACAAGTCGGGTCGCAACCCCCATCATTTTGCTGCAATTTTTACCCAAATCGCTAACGTGTGTCTCATTTTACGGTTGTTTGAATTTTTCGAAAAGACGATAGTTAAAACTTTCTACAAAAATAGGCCAAGAGACATGGCTGTTCGGTATTCAGTTTGACAAGAATCGATCAAGGCGTTCAGATTTTAAAGAATCATGAATTTTTGTAATTTTTCGAAAAAAATCTACTTTTTCTCTGACTTTTGTAAATTTTCATCTATCAAATTAAAACTTGGCATACAAATTTATTATAAGACGAGGATATTTGGTCTTGAATTTGGTGAGAATCGATTAAGGCGTTTAAACTTTATGAAATTCGCAATTATACTTCACTTTCAATTTTATTGAAAATTTAAATACCACTTCCTCTATGACGAAACCAGAATTGAGATAACCATTACCCATAGAGGAGATTCTGTGGGTTGGCGAGAATCACGGGGAAGCAATGTGTACATTTTTTATTTGCACTCCTTTTTTACATTTAAAGGATAGTTGTTTAGTTTTTTCAAAATTTTTTTTACTAACTTGAATCCAAAGTTTCAAAATAGTTCTCTTCGTTTATAGATATTTCAACGTAAATTTCTATATGTAACGAGATTTTGGAATTTTACTTGCGTGCTAAATGTTAGCCTCATTGATGAAATGATTCTCAATCGAAATACATTTTTTTTTTTTAACAAAATTCCATTCAAAGTTTTAAGAAAAATCTGTTCGTTCACAAACATTTTAACGAAAATATCAATCTACATAGAGATTTTTTTTTTTGCAAATAAGATGGATATCGAACTCAAAAATGTAATCTGTCTTAACGTTCGAACTCCTCTATTGATTTTAATCATATGCCGTACCCAACATTCTGAATTATTCAATGTATACACAATTGTTTATTTCGTTGTTTTAACATTTTTGGAAATTGGATCGTTGGCAAATAAAAAAATACCAACAATTAACTAAAATTTGAAAAACTTTGCAAATTTAAAGGAACTTTGTATCAAACACCGCTCAATAGTGTTTCGAATGTGCAGATAATTTAGACTCGCCAACTCAAGAACTGCCAGTTGATGCAAGTTTGACGATTCTCTTAATTGTCCCACTTAAACATTTTTTTTTTTTCGTGTAAAATGAATAACAGTTTATCATTAACTTGACGACAAAATGAGGTTAGTTGACAAATCAATCTAATTATAACTCAAGGTTTAATAGATTAGTTAGACAAACTAATCAGTTGGTTGTGCTTCAGCTAACTAGTCGTATCAATGAAGAAATTAGTCGACATATACCGATATCGTTCGTTAGCACATAACTAGCCCTCTGATTCTCGAGATCTTTTAGCCAATTATTGTTTATCCTTCCAACCAACAATGTTTCTCTCTATTAACTTAACGGTCGAACTTCATATGATCTGTAAAGAAGATTTAAAATATTGTAAAAGAAATAAAAAAAAGTTACAAATTTCGAGTTAATATTTAATTTAACACATAAAATCAATTAATTTGATATATTTAGCGATAATTTTGCTTTACAAATTTGTGTAACGGATTATCGCGATTAAATTTGATTGTCAAAAATCATATTTTGTAAAAATTATTAAATTTTCAGAGAATGTTGAAAAAAAATTTTTAGTAAAATCGATCAAAATTGGAAAAATTTCATGAAAAATAACGTAAAGTTCTTAGTTTATAATGATTTATTAATGAACGAGAAATGTTGAGGAGAGGAAGCTAACGATATTGCACAAATATCGAGGTAAAGTAGGTGAGAGCCAGCAACGTACTCCACAGAGTTTAACTTTAGTTTAGTGTTGGAGGCCGCGTCAAGGGAACGCGGTAAAACTTTCTATCGATTTTTCCGCCGCTTCGTAAATCGTCGTGGTCCGCGTTCTACAGCGCCATTAAAAGTTGGCCCAGGTAAATTTGCGAAAGATAAACGTTGAGTTAGAGGATGGAGAGTGAAAAAAAGATTTATTTCCGCAAAACTGCGTATCAAACTCTCTTCGATTTGTTTTTTTTTTTTTTTTCCTGAACGTCAAGCATAAATATTTAATATCTTCGTTAGCGAACTTTTCTTCTTCTAACGATGCTTACGTGGAAATATCAAACTCTCTCGAATAGATAATATCGAACGTCCTTTAGATCCGTAGATATATTGATACGTAGTTAGCGTGTAGTTACACGAACCGGAGAGCCTCCAATGGCGCCCAGTGAATCTCGTCCTGCACAGAGGACTGGCAGCGCCCTGAATATAGTATAGCTCTCGCAGTCTTCTCTGCGTTTATTCACAGCTTAAGGGTCTCATCCCACACTCGTCAGATCGGACTTACAGAAGATTTACGGCTCTTACTAACGAGCCCTGGAATACTCGCTGTGCATGCTGACGCCCGAACGAGCGAGAGAGCGCGGATCGTCCGCGGTCCCGCGCGTGTTCTCCAACTACTCCGATACACATAAGTGATATTTATGAGATGTAGCCTTAATGAGGATGGCCACTTTCTTGCGAGAGGTTCGCCTTCTCGTGTTTGCACTTTAGCGCCTCCTCGATTCGCCGTTTCTCATGGAACCAATTGAAAAAAAATCGACTCGTTCCACTAACAAAAAAAAAGTGGCTTTTGGATGACAAGCGACACGGAATAAGGATGACATCAAACGGTATAGTATAATTGGTCCCCTTAAGTTTTTAGTTGTGTCGCCGCTCAGTTGTGCGTGAAGATAACAAGCAACTGATTAGTCGATACTTACCTCGGGTACGTTTAATAATTTCTTTAGTTATCCCAATTCAACCATTTTGTCAGCGTTACCTTGATATCAGGCGATGAAAAAAATAATTATTGGATGTACCTCAGATAATTAATCGCTTTTACCATTCAGCTATGGTAGGTTGAATCAACTGAGAAGATGGTTGGGCCAACAATTAAATATTTACCTTGACTAATCGGTTAGCCGGGTCATTGTATGATAGGTCTATCGGATCAAATTGTTGGAGCAACTCGTTACTCGATGTTGTCAACGACTCATTGATTAAGTTAATTTGTTACTCGGTAGGTTTTAAACAAGAGCATATTTAACTACTCAGTTAATGGTGGTCAATAGTCATTATTCTCCATGCAAAATAATAATTAATCAACTAAAAACCTTGTAAACAGAGAGTTTTATCGAAGATAAATACTCGTTAGAGCTTGTTCTGACATTAAGAGCATAATCTCGGCAACAAATCTATTCCTCGCAGTATACGGTAGTAGACCTTTCTTTCGTCGCACGCGTTGCTCTCAGTTTAAATGCCCATCTCCGTGGTATAACGAGCGAAGAAGAGAAACGACGGGAAAAGCGAAGAATCGCGAGAAGGACTCCTTTTTCCGTCGTTATTTATCCGGAGACGCGACGCGAGAGAAGAAAACCTGTTATCCATGTAATGACTCTCTATTCGGGCAACGGACAGCATGCATCGACAATTACTTAGGCGTACATTATATTCTCTCGTCGTACTTACAATGTACTCTAAACTGGAGATGCAACGCTACGTTTACTAAAAGCACTTTCTCTACGAAGCTTTTTGTAGAAAAGGGCGGTGGGGCGAGGGTATTAATACGTTGTCCTGAAAATGCTAAAGAGACGCAGAGACGTATGCCACGGTATAAGGTTAGCGTGGAAAAGGGATTTCTGCCCACGTCAACCCTCGGAAATATAACTCTAGATTACTCGCTGAGATTTCTCATGTACAGAAGGATACCTGCTGGACATCCACTGGACACGTATGGTTGATATCGTCCTTCCGTCTTCGCAATTTTTCTCGACTTTATACCCCGAGGACTTCTTTTAGGAAAGTTAATGACGGTGCTTATCTCTGCTTGTTCTTTTTACTTTTTTAGGACGTACGTTAACCCGAAGATGCCTTTTTCGGATGAACCATGATTTTATTCTTATTTAGGGTTCTTATACCTTAAGTAGTTTTTTTTTTAATCAACCAGTTAAACGGATTAACCAAACCAGTCAGTGACCATGTTCTGGCTAATGAATGATATCAGTAATATCGTCTTTATGATAAATTTTTAGGTAATTTTAGGCCGAAGTTAACATTTTTAACAGATTGATGAGCGTAACAATTAAATTATTGCAGCTAGTTTCATGAGCAATTTGAAATTAACACTGTTACTAACTAGAACGGTTAATAAATAGACGCAATGATGCATACTTTGACGGTGATGTTAAATACCATTAGTGTTCTCAACATATATCATCCCCCGTTTACACAACCACGAATCATGAAAATTTACCGAATCGTCGACGATCGATGTGAAATTGAAAAAGAAAGTGAAACCTAGATTCACTTTTATCACAAGGCGCACAAAAAATATTTTGCGCGACTCAGATGCAGTAAATTTTCATCAATTTTTGTCAATAAACAAAAGTGTAACTTATTGCGGTAATTAGATAAAAAAATAATTTTTCCAACTTCGTTGATAAATTAGACGGCAACTGGAAAAGTCAATAACAACCAGAAGTTTTTGAGAAAATAAAATATAAAACGAAATTACTTTAAAAAATATTATTCTCAATTGAATCCGGAAATTACAATTCCATCGGTAAATTAACTTTCTTCATTTTTAGATAAAGAAGAGAAGTGAATCTGCATTACCGGTTTCAGGAATATTGAATACTTAAAATTTATGTTTTTTTTTTTTTGGTTTACAGTGCGTGCAAATGGCACATGCGTTAAGGCGCATCTCGTACGCGACCTGTGAGCCTCAACACGCCCAATTCAGCTTCCTGGCGAGAGAGCCAAGGGCCCACTTCACCATCCAATATTGCCACTCCTTCATCACGGAATCACCTGAACAGGTCAGTTAAATGTATCGGATAGGTGGACGCTCGCTCGCTTATTCCTCCCTTACCGATCCGTCTTCTCTTCGACTTTACGACGCATCGTCTGAGCCATATATGGACCAACATTTTAAACCATTTATACCCGATACCCAACGACTACCGTTACACAAAAAACCATAGTTCATGCTGTAATACCGTATGCCGAACAGTAGTAGCGAGACCCTGGCTGACGGGTTTCGCTCGTTTGCCTCAGGGTCTCCCGTGGTTCCTGATATTATAGCACAGTATGACGAAGGCCGTACCGGCTGCAGAATTTTTAACGTTCGGGCACAGGCGAGGTTGAAAAAAAAAACGTGCAAAATCGGCAAGAAAAGAAAGGAAAGGACAGACTATAGGGTAAGAAGGAAGTCGACTGGCAACCGAACGTTCTACTTCGTGCACGACTTTTGACGAGTGCAGAGCGTGCAATTTCTCGTAAAACATTTATTACGCTATAGGGTTTGTGGCGTCGGTGTCGTATTTTATCCGCGATATATACTTTCGAGTCAACAGTAGAAGGAACCGTTACAGTCCTGCGCCTAGGTGGATTCTATGCTTTGAAAGAAAACTCTTAGGATCCGACTTCAGATTGCCAGGCGTTGATGGAATAACAATGATTCGTCACTGGTACTGACTTAATTATCCACGATCCAGAATACCATTCAGCCACAAGTATCTCGTTATCAGAATTATAGCAAAACTCCGACAATGCTGCGGAGAATTCCTAAAGAGTTAGTCTGAGCGATATAATATAACTCCTGGTTTATGAGATAAAGCATAAAGATCCGGCATCAAGGAACGTCGATTGCAGAAGACATAAATGAAAGATTCAGTGACGGAATATCCGTTAAATATATCGGAAGGGAGATATGCCCAGAAGTCATAAAGTTGTGCGAAGTATCCGTCTCATCATTGCCGCTATTCTATATTACTACTGTTGACATTTTTCGGGGTTCTGATCAAATCTACATCGGGACTAACAGTCTTGATTTGTACTTTGGAAGAAGATCAGTCACTACGCTTGGGATTGTCCTTTAGAAGCAGATCAAGTAGTAGGTTTAGGTCTGTCCTTCAAAAGCAGATCAATCATGAGGCTTAGGATTGAATGCGGTTGCGTAAAGAGAGCTACACCAATAAAACTTTATGAATAATCCAAAAAAAGTCTACGTTATTTGCATCTTACCATGATTTTGAATATGATCAATTTGGATTTGCAGATTTGGTTAATTTTTGTCATAGAAGCCAGAGACGATATCACAAGCGGAAGAATAAAAAAAACGGACCTAAGAGGATTCTTCACCAAAGTCCTTTTCGTTATTTTTTTCTAAACTTGTGCCAATTGCGTGCATACTTTATTCTGCATGTCTTTGATAAGAAGTTCTCATAGGATTTATCGCCAATCAGCGACTTATACGAGTTCCGACAAACGATTATTTTCTTATCATCCACATTTGTTATTAGTATTCCTGGATATATATCTTGCCAGTAGCGCTTCATAGGATAATTACTGCCGATAATGATATTCGAAGTTATCAGAGCGACTCGTCATTCTGCATACCGCGAATATCCAATGAAACTAGTATATCCTATGAATCAAACAAATTGCCCGTGTACAAGGTTTAATAATACTTTGGCTAAGTATTTTTATTACAAGGATTATCACGAAACTTCAACAATGCTGTAAAGTTTCTCAAGAAGATTAATGTCCAAACTACAATCTCTGGGTTATAATATCGAGCATAAAGATCAGAGATGTCATAATGACGATTGTACGGCATATAACATGGAGATCCCATGATATAATCCACGTACAGCGGCACCTCTAACCAACGAAGCGCAGAAATCACAAGTCCCCTACTCGTACATGCCATCTGGGTCCTGTTCTGCTCTTACCGTAACTGAGACCGTTTACCGGGGCCTCACGAGCGATTTACTCGATCGTCGACAAAGTCCCCGGCTGCCGGTAAGAGAGCGTCTAGGCTTGAGCAACGGTTTGGTCGTACCGCTCATGCCGGTTTTAGAGCTCCGATGAAGTTCCGATTACCGAGCGCGCGCACTCCGCCACACCGAACGACCATGGGGCATATAAATTTCCTCTCTACTGCAGCTGCCGTTGCTTCTGCTGATCCTACAAGCCACCAACGACTGATGCTACCGCTCGGAACTCTCGCTGTTTATAATCGTGCGACTGAATCGCTATACTCCTTCCGACGGTTTTACGAGCGGACGTATTGGATTCAGGAAAATGGTCGAACATTCTGCTGTGGACAGAGTTGATCTTCATTCCCTGCTTGATTCGCCCCGAGGCGATTCATTGTATCGATGTAAACAGGATCATGATAGGATTTATAATTTTCCTTAATTACCACCGCGTCTTTGCTGGATACGTAGGTTCCTCACTTGCCATGGACTCTTTATCGGATAATTGCAGTAACCGTTAAGTATAAATATGAATCGAGATGTATGATAGCGCTGTTATCTCTGCAATCAACAGTTCTCCAATCTTCTTAACAAAATTCACGTTGATACAGCTCTGAATGAAGGAGATTTCAATCAAATAAGATGAACTTATCTTGCCTGTCAAATCAAAGAACAAAAAATTGTTCAACTTACATCCGGCTTACCCCTCTATTCTCCACATTACGAATTTTCACACCATCGATCCTCCATATCCCTAATCTTCACACCATCAATCATCCACATTCAGTTGACAGTTTCCAGGCGAGGTTATCCACACTCCTTTTCCTACACTACTTTATTCTTCACATTGCCAGTCCTACAATCTCCATTTCTTCCACAGCTTGATTGTACACACTAACTTTACTACATGTTCTCATTCGATATAACCCGATTCACCACACTTCCTTCCTCCACATAGTCGATCCTACATACTCGTTTTCCTCCACGTTGTATACATTACCGCTGTCGATATCGATTCGTAAGATACCTCCCGTCGGTTTAAATTCTGCTGTGCGTCCCCTCACAGCAGAAATCAGATATTTTACGCATCGATATCGACAGCGGTAATATATACAATCGAGCTGTGGAGGAAAATGAGTGTACAGGGCCAGCAATATAAAAGAATAGAGTGTAATGAATCGGAACGTGTAGGAAAGAGAGTGTGTTACAAACGAGTTCTGAATTTACTGCTGAGCGTGGATGATTATGTTTCGAGTATACAATTTACGAATTATAACTGAAACCTGAGGTTAAAGGTTTGAAAATATCTAAAACTTAAGAAACAGCATTGATAAATTATAGATTTAAAAAATTTTCAAATAATTAACTACAGATTTCAGTGACAACGAGCAAATTGTGCATTCAAAGTATATCCATATGCGACCAACAGTATAGATTTTTCAAGTATTGGAACATGTCTTGGTCCAATACGACTGACTTGGTATTCTTTGACTTTTAATACTCAGCTTATACTCAACTTTTAATAATCAGCAATACGATTTCAATACAACATTTATTACGCAGGTATACATATCCGATGCGCCACAAATCGATCCTACACATTCTTCTACTTTAATACTTCATTTTTCGGGCGGATATTATCGGTAACTGCATCGAATGATGTCGTGTAGTTGAAGGTGCATGGACAACCGGAACTGTTGAAAACTGATTGTGACGCGTAGATGGTATGAAAATTTGAGATTTGTAAGATAGAGGAGCTTTCTGACTTGCAATTGAATTGCAAAATTGCAGTTCCAATTTCCATTACCATTTCCGTGATATCGCATTTCTAATGAATCCAACGTCACGTTTACGAACCCGTTGTCTCTGTTATTCTCGCCAAAATCCAATCTGCCGATGCTCCAGATTAAAAGATACGAAACTGCCAAGAATGTCCAATGGCGATACGTCCAACTAGACGTATCGCCGAGAATCAACTGCAGTCGCACCAGCACTGATTACCGTTCGACTGTACGAGAATTGCAAGCGTTAAATGTACAAGACGAGAATTATGATGAAACGTCATCTCCAGCTGCAGGAGCACGTCAGCAAAGTCGTCGCAGTGTCGTTTATCATGGAAGTAGTAGTGATCCACCCATCCACCACCCACAGACAGTCAGCCAACCACCCACGGTAGTCACCCTCACCAGGCGGTACATGCATAAACGGCAATTATGCAAAACAAGAGAGGATATAGCCATAAATGTAACGCTCGGTTTAACTGGGTGACTATTATACCGCACGGTGTGCGCCACGCCGCGTTGGATTTGTCCCTTGGGACTTTGAGATTTCACGACGAGAGACGCCGAGAGGGGAACCGAAAGACGATGAAAGTGAAAGAGGGACAAGTACTTTGCCACATTCTAATAACGAGGAACGTTAAAATCTTTAATTATAATTATAATTTGGCGAATGAAAGGAAGAACGGTGGAGGGAAATGAGAGCAATGATTAATTATGTATTCCTATTATTTTGACGCGTACTCCACTCGTGCAAAGAGTTATCACGTCGCAGTAAAAAATTACCTTGCCACTTTAAGCTTTTTTTTTTATTGTTGTTTCGCATTTTTCCTTGTTACAAGTTACGAATTAATTTTTTTTCACTCTCTTTATCTCCCTCGTGCTCACTGGAATCGCTACGAGCTGCTGTACCTTTAGTCCTTCTTCACTCTGCTTTTTAATTAATATCCTTGTGGTGTGCGTAGAAGTGGTGGAAGCCATTGAGAGCCAAAGTCACGACTCGAATGTTATTGTACCTAATTCACATCGTTATTAGTACCGCACCTGCATTAATAGAAACGTTGGAGCCAGCTCGTTGGTTTGTTCTACACTGGACTCACCCTATATGCATTCTATATGGCTTCTCCTCCACTCCTTGTGCACATAAACAATACACAAAGGCAGCTATATCGAAATTGTTAATTGGCTGAGCACGCACTGAACTCTCACGAGGGTTTCCCATTTATATCTGCTGATTTCGATCAAACATTTCCGTCGAATATTTAGTGGAAGTTTTGCAATTCCTGGTCAGTCAGTCAAAAAAATAATTTTACGTTCATTTTATGTCACAATTAATTTTGTAATTAGCCAAAATCTACTTTAACGCGAGTACCGAATTAAACAGTTTATTTATCGCGATTGCCTCGGTTAATTACAAGGATGATCGTGAAATAAAAATACTGTTGGACTATTTTAAGGTTGTAATCATGCCACCGGTGACAGAAATAATCGGAAACATAGATGCGGTGATGTACGATGAGTGGGATATGCATGAATCGAGAGAGACTTGAACCGCTGACGGGTTAGCGGGTACATCTTTCACTCACAATATCCCAGAAACTAAATTGTAAATCCCTGTGATTTTTTTAAAGAGTACCCGGGTAGAACATCTCCATCTTTTTGTGACGTTTTATCAAAATCTTAATAATCGTTTAGAAGCAGCAGGACAAAACGAGACATTGGCATGTGTTCGGTGATCCTTTTTCTAAACAATAAACGTGATGAGATCTCGAAATGCGATGAATAAATGAAGCAGTCAATTCTATTTTCTAATTGGCTGTCAATGTCGTGAGAATGACACTGTTGATTGTGCGAAACCAGAAGTCAGTGACCTGTTACTCACCAGAGTTTCGATGAATCAACGTCGGCTATCCCGTCCGGTCGTTGACACTCTCCATCTGCTATAGACGATCGTCTTCCGTTGGTTTGCACATTGAACGATCGAAAGCGATTGTTCAGCTAAAGAAATGTAAGTGGTGGCGATATTAATACCAAATTTGATACGAGTTATTGTAAATAAGGACCGTGTATGGTGAAAATATAGCTGAATACGGTATGACCGAAATATGGCCGAAGAAGTATGGTCAAAGTACGATCGAAGTATCGCCAAAATATGACAGAAGTATAGTCGAAGTATGACCGATGTATTGTCAAAGTATGGCGGAAGTATGAATGAGATAAAGCTAACGTATAACCGCTGTACAGTTGCAATAGAACCAAAATATAGACAAAATATGTCAGAAATATTCCGCTGGTCATAAGTTTCAAGCTAATCTTTTACATTTGCGACACTTTTCCTCGACTTTGTTCATACATTATCATTCCTGCAAGCGGATGTCACTCGTACGTTGAAATTCAAGAGGATGTGGAGAATTGAAAACTGTTTATTTCGATTTTTCTTCAGTTTTGTCTCACCTGTTATCCCTGTTCCGACGTAATACACTAGCCTTAAAAATTCTCGATACTATATGCATATGCAAATCGATTGGTGCTTCGAGTGCGTACACCAAGGCTAAATATATAGTAGCAAAATCTGACAAGCGTCGTCTCGATAGCAACGTAGCTCTCGTTTTTTTTTCAATCAGAGAGAGAGTGAGTGAGTGAGAGTGAGTGAGTGAGTGAGTGAGAGAGAGAGAGAGAGAGAGAGAGAGAGAGAGAGAGAGAGAGAATATATGTATGTGTGTGTATGCGTCTGTGCGTATCTCTCTCGTCAATTGAAAAAACTATTTCTGCGTGTTGAGTGGAGAATCTTTGAAAAGGTTCTTGAAATGCGTTCTCCGCGAAAAGCTCAGCATCGATGCCGCGTCAAACGTCAGGCATCACACGTCATTCGTTTCGCTATATTCCATATCGAATGCACAAAGGTTTCTTTCTATTCGTCGAGACACAAGAAAGAAAGAAAAATAATAAAGAAAGACCGAGCACTGTAAACGTACGTTTGACGATACGTTCTTCCTGCAAGAAATATCGAAAATGTCATAAGAGAATTTCCAGTGCCGTTGCTTATTTACTATTCTTCTTCTTAGTACAAAAAGAACTCGCGTTCGCAAACGGAGAAAAGAAAATTGCTGGGGCATCAAGAATCTTGTTACCGTCGCTAATCTAGCTACTTCATGTTAGTGACAATAAAATCACCTTAATGGAGTAGCAACATTTATCAACTCGAGCGACTTACTACCGCGACAAAACACAATTTGTTACTGTAACAAAGTCGTTTATTATCGTAACTAAACGGTTTATTTTCGCAATGAAATATACTGATATTAGTTTTTTTTAATCCTTTATTCGTTCGCAAGCGTAGTTTCTTCCCGTACTAAACTAAATCGTTGCAGTAACACATTTTTTTTGTCGTGATAGCGAAACCAATTCCTCCTGCGTAACAATATTTTTGTTGTTCTTGCTTGTGGGTTTGCTAAGACATTATCAGCAAACACATTTTGTTACAATAACAAAACCATTTTTCGCGTTTCAACGTACGGCGGACGTTTACTGTGTGTGTACATTTATCTTTTGACATAATTGTAATGCGCACATGCGTTTTATGATCGATATCTTTGATAACATAAAATATTTTTAACGCTCACTCCGACCTCATAGCTCCAGTGGGCGGTTAGGGGGGATTCCCCTATTGATTTCGATCCGTTTAGGGATCAAATATACTTTAAGCGACGTGACACTTCCACCTTCTCCCGGTTCCAGACACAATTGATATTAAAAACCGTAATTCTATTTTTCCAAGGTTGCTGGAAGTTTCTGGAAAAGATGCAATTAGGTTCAACTGCATAACGGCAAACTCATACTTGGCCTGATAACATTTCGTTGATAAATCTGCGACAACAGGCTAATAAAATCCTGCAAGTTATTTAGCAAATATCGCGTCAAGGTGCGTCCACATTAATTGTCAGCAATGTTAAACGAACAGAGTGTAACGGCACCTTCGGGCCACAGTTATTGTAAAATTGATAAAATTCATCCGACATTTACTTTATGAAAATATTGCAACAACGGTTGCTCGATATTGACGTCGTATTCTGATATTATCGCAATTTTGCCGACGAATTCGGATGCAAATTGACGCAATTTTTTCACAATGGCTTGCAAAATAATTCAGCAACTTTGGCTTTTATCCAAAAAGCTCTGGCACTCTTGAAAAAATATAACGGCCATGGTACATAACCTTAATCAGAGTCCACGTTATTGGCTCGAAGCTCCCCCACACTAGGACCTATCGTCACCGAGATCAAAGGTCTTGTATCACACGGTTACGTATCCCTGGAATTTGATGTAATTGAGCGTAGCTAATAGGTCCCAAAGCGATGGCTTATTATTGCCGAGATCGCTCAAACTCCGTCAAATCGGAGATTGTACATTATCGAACAACACTGCTCTGTGTATATAATATACATGAGATGAGATCTTGGGGATTTAACAGCGTGTCGAACGGTTCGCGAGCCGTTACGAAATGTTGGAATTTCTTGATTTCCACTTTTCTCTTCTTGTACACCAAGCGATGGATTTCTTCTTTTACTCTTATATCTCCTCTGAAGATTTAAAGCTAAGTCATGCGTCGCTGACGCATGTGCGAGTCGTATCTCGCTCGATTTACAATTGTCGTGACTGGTCGAAAGAGGAAAAGAGAATGAACGAACAAGCGTAAGTCCCCGGGATACCAGAGCCTACCACTATTACTGCTTCTTGGTGAGAGACACAGTCGCGACACCCTGCATACGCCATAGTTACGAGGACGGTGGGGCGGAGAAGCTCTGCACGACGTTGAGATATTGGCGGGGTTCTGCCGAAGACGCTAATGTGCAAAAAGGTCGAGCGAACCCGCCCGCTCGCCGCAAGAGAAGCGAGAGGGTGCACCGACAGCGGCTCCTCGTAATTTTCCTTGGGGGATTTTACGAAGACTATATCTATAGAATACTGCTTCCATTTTCCAATATATATCGCCTTCTCGCATAGTTAACAGTAACCGCAGCACTCAGGATTCTTGCTTTTGATATTTTCGAACTTTCCTTTAAAGTAAAATACTTTTGTAAGATACTCGTGTCCCTGTAATTCAAAATATCGTCCCAAAAGAAATACGTAATTTTAGAACGCAATCTCTCGACTTCTACGTAATTCTATCGTAGAAAATATTAAGAGCGTTTTCAATTCTATGGATCCCAATTCTGGTATTCGTGAGTATTTTCAATCGAATAATTGTGTTATCCGGAGAAGTAAAGAGTATCGTGACAGAAACTTCAAAGTATGGTTCGAACGATGTAAAAAAATTCGTCCAAGTAACCTAATAATCATGAAAATAACATTATATTCCACTGCACGTATAAAATCTTGCGACTTATTTAAAAAATACCACTTGAAGTACACAAAAAATATGAAATATTTTTAAAAGCGAAATATTTCTTTGCATTTCAACAATTTTTTTTCTTATATTTTTAATTTGTATTCAGGTTTTATAACGATCAACCAAATTGGCTCCGCAATCTCTTTGCAAGAAGACTGTGTCCGGTCAGAGCATGGGAATTTTCATTTGTAGCCGTTACGCAGAATTTACAGAGAAAACTAAGTAAAGAAACATTAATGCGTAAAGAATAATTTATTACAAAACTAAATGTCTTCAACGCAAAAGTTTCAAATTAGAAATATTTACACTCAGACTGGACAATCTTTGTACAACAAAAAATGAGACCCTAGAAAGCCCTAAGCACACACATACAATAACAACGGACAATTTTCTGAACATTTGAACAATTTTTCAAGCATCCTGTCTATAAAATCTCACCATTTATATATTTTTTTTCATGAAAACTAAGTCAATGAGGAAACAAAATGTAATAAATATTAACGATCTCCTAAACTTACTCCCTGTTTTGATTTTTCATTTGATTATACTTATCGTCGTAACTACAAATTATATTATTGGTTATTGCATTTAGAAGACAACGAATTTTGCTCTGACGTTTTATTGTGTAATATAGTAACGTAACATTGATATATATATATAGCAAGATAACCCGCAGGGTATTGAGATTGAGTGGCTGCTGAATGTGTAGGTGTCTCGGTCGTTCGCCTGGTCAACTCATACCATTGTACTAACCCAGGTACTGTTGTATGTACTACACGGAGCAAACCGACGACGCACGACTTGCCACCACTGTCATGAAACATTTCGTGTGCATTACCGACGATCCGGAAAATACGGTCGAGATGTCGTCCATTGAGTACGCCGCGCCTCGTGTATCAATTATTCGGGCAACCGTGCCCCTGAATTATTCATCCGGGGATCTCGAAGCCCCGGTGTGCACTCGAGACGTTCGCGAAGCAAGTCTTATAGCACACGTACAATAGGAAGTATATGCACTTGTGTACAATTCCATGAACCGCACGCGACGTTAACCCTATTGCTTCCGCTCCGTTAGCCGTCTCGCTGAGCCAAAGCTGAAGCGATGGAACAATTTTTCTGATCCTACTATGCACGAGTGTTAAGTCCTGGACTTGAATATAACGAACGTCGATCTTATTCGTTGCAATCGGGTCTTATCAATTTATCAACATATTGTTATCCGTAAAATGAAGGAGACTGAAGCTAGTTGACGCATTTTTCACAATCGTTACTTTTACTCGTCGTCGTTCCGTGACGGAACGAAAGATCGATTTGTTATTTCGCACGTTCATAGATACGATAGTTGTCAATATGAAAAAAATTGTGAAGCCGCTTTCACGATCAACCGATTTATTACAGCTGCAAAGCGGACAGTCTCGGTGCGTCGAGTAATCCCACACGTGGGGTTCGTTGACGCATTTTAAAAAGGATCCTTCGCGGAACATTTATGCGATCGCATTCTATGGCTTCTAAGTTGATAAAAATGTGTCCGAGAACCCAGAAGAGAATGATGTTGATTACAAAGTCTCGATGCGTAATTCCATGCTTGAATTTCATCAAAAACGATCCTTTTGACGTTCAGTTAAATTTTCTCTTCATTTTCCGTGACCATTCTCTCGATCGAAGCATTTTCTGCTTCGTGCGTTTGTACGTATATTATTATTGTTATTATTATTGTTATTATTATTATTATCAGTGCTTACAAACTCTTCAGATAATTCATATCAACTATTCATGCGTAAGAAAGGATTGATTATTTTAATTAACAAAGAACTGTTCGTCTTATTCTTTTTATTATCTTACTATACTCATCGTTTTCTTTTAAATGTAGCTTGTAATTTTTTTACTTTTTGTTAATAATTTTTATTCGAACGATTGTTCGAATATTTATCGAATGTCTCGTTACGAAGGGAGACGAGCTCAAATATCTGGTTACAATAAACCAAAAAATTTCAGCACAACACCCTGATGATACTTTAATGTCCGCTATACCAAGCTTTACACTTTGTTTGAACAAAAGCTGGTTGTCGAAGCAGCAGGATGAAATTTCAAACCCCGTGAGCCGCAATGTTCCCTCCCGTTATGTTCTCTGTAGAGAATATCTACCGGATTACACAAAATGCAATGCGCGTCAACGTGAATAGCACGAAAAGCTGATGGTATTTTACTTTGCAGTCACGCTTCATTTCGTGCTTCGTTCTCGAGTGCTATACTTGGGATCCTGCTGTTAGCCGTTGTCGTCACGCACCCGTCGAGTCTTATGACGGATAGGACTGACACAGGCTGTAAAAACCACGTGACTGAAAGAGCAGACTTCATGCGGAACGATGTGCGTTTGAGCCAGTTGTAAATATGTTTAAAAAAAAAAGACATTATACGTAAAAAGGAAAAACCTAAAAGAATTTCTATCAAGTCACGAATGCACATTGTGAAGAAATAAAACGTATCACGAGTAATTCAAGTACTCTTGAGTATCCTAATGCCTGATATTTACTTTTACAGTCAATTCTACACAATGAGAATTAAATTCAGCGACGAGTTACACAAAAATCATAAAATCTGTGTTGCAATTATCCAGTTAAAATAATTTCAACTAAATAAAAAAATACCACTTGATAAGTAAAAGGTAATTCAGTATTTTCATGAGTAAAATATTGTTTTTGTAACCGAGTTAATCGATTTTTATTGATTTTTTTCTTATTTCCACGTATATCGTTAAGTGTGTTATTGCGGTTACACTTTCCGGACCGAGTTTATAAAAAAAAAAATTATTCAAACTAATCAATTTGTAAAATAATCAACGTTTTTATTCGTTGCTTAACATTTACGAAGTTAATTAATAATTGGGATCCTCATTAACGATAACTAACATTTTTTTTCTAACGTCAAAACGTTTACAATATAACAATTAATATTATTTAAGTTCTAATTTTTATTTGATAAACAGCAACAAAAAAAAATACTTTTAACCAATTCACTTGTAAAGTGTATTCAATTTTTTATTTATCTCACATATCGTTTGTCAAGTTGATGAATAATTATTCTGTTTCTTGAACAAAAGAGTTTTAATCAAGGACATTTTGTCTTTTAACACAAATCAAATTCGACAGTTAAGCCCATCAACTACGAAACCCTAAATTAGTTCCGTGTAAAAAGATAATTACATTTAACAAGGCGTTTAATAGATAAGTATTAACTAATATGAATTGGATAGAGAAGGAACAGCAAAGAGGATTGCGAGGAAAAAAAATCGTCTACATTTTTTTAACTAAAAGTGCGAAAGCTTTGGCTCCGCACCTTCGCAGTACCTTATACCATGTGGTTACATATATATATATATGTGTGGTTACATATATATATATATATATGTAACCACATAAAGTATAAGGGAAGTGGATATAGAGAGTTTACGGCGTGATGCTAGATACGCGTACGACGGAAGAGAGCACTAAACTTTGATCGCCTTCGCGACGAAAAGAGCAAAGAGTCTGGCTCAACCGCCTTCGCGGTCTCTTCCACGTCTCTCGTCTTATACGTAGTATAAGTAGTATATCGGGTTATCGACGTGTACATAATCCGACCGCACGAGACATGTAGCGAAAATACGTCTGGTATACCCACGTACTAGAAGAATGCATATATTTTCTTCAAAGTTAATAGTCGAGAAGAGAAAAAATCCGTCGCCTCTGCGTCAGAAATAGGGCCAGATAAAAAGAAAAACTCTTTTTTGTTTTTTCTTTTCCCCTTCTCACATTTCTTTTCTTGTCTTCTGGATAGTTTTGCGAGACATTTCGCAGGAACTAAAAGCCTCTTCCTGTTGTCTGATAGAAGGGCCATTCGACGAGTTCAACGTATATATATTTGTGTGAGTGTCGCTGGTAGTAAGATCCTGAAAATCGGGAAAAGAAACACCTTGAGCATTGAAGAGAAAGAGAAGATCGAAGTGGCACGGTGACGAGGAAAGGGCCCTGCGGCAACGTCTTGCCGAGAAGTAGACTTTGCACTTGGAACTTTACGCCCTCGTGAGTTTTCGATCCCTGTAGATCTCTCTGGCTCTCTTGGTTCCTTGGTACTCGCGAGCACGTTTAGTCAATCCTAATGGCACTTTTGCAGATTAAAGTTTGAACACTTGACGGGCGAGCCGAGTGGACGATTTTCTCTCTCGTCTTAGCTATCCCTGTGTAACGTAAAAGAAGCGAGAAGAAAAGATTTGGGTTACAGCCGAGGGACCTCTTCCTTGAGGAAGACGACGCTTCACCCTTCCCTTCACTCGTACTCTTCTTACGAACGATTAAACGGCCATCGCGCTAATAAGATTCGCGATCATTCCCAGCGGGGTAACGAAGGTAACGACAAAACGAGAAAGAGGAAATCTTTGTTTATACGCATAGAGTTACCGAAGTGCTGTAAATGGTAAAAAAGATTTTAAATAAAGCGAAAGACACTTGGAGGAAAATTCATCCGGGAAACGAAATCGAATGCTCTTTATGACTTTCAACTGAAAAACATTTTATTTCACATTTTACGAAAGATCGAAACCTCTTCGGATTTATCGCGTCGAGAAATCGAGAGAAAGCCATTCGTGTTTCTCAGTTATTTTAGTGGAAGATCGATTTTCGCTCTCGCGAACTATACAGGAAATAAATTCGAAAGAGAAAACGAGAATGAGAATAAAATGCGTTAACATCGTATACTTTCTTATTTCTCTTCTTTCGCAAGAGCGCGTGTAGACTATAGCGTGAAAATATCGATAAAATACCAGAGCAGAAATTTATTCAGGCTTCCCTGTAGATCAGGATCGTTGATTTCAGTCAGTAGAGTCGAAATGAGAATCAATTTTGACGACAGTACGTGACAGAATTGTTATTGAGTCAATGATAATTTTTTTCCAATGTACGAGGTGTCATTAGCGTTGTAAATTTATCGGTAAATTGTGTTCGTTACCGATCATTTCAGTAAACTCAGTGCTACCATTGCACGAAAGCTAATTTTTAATTTAATTTCGAAAAATGAATTGCTAACCATTTAACCATTTAACTAAGACAAGTAATAAAGTTGCTGTATAACGTGACAACGTCACCACGTGGAAAATGAAACGAAAAGACGCACGGGATTGCGTCGTTGGTGTACAAAATGGCCGTTTGGAATAAATATTAACTGTCAAGTAGCAAAGTATACTATCATGTAAGTCAAAGTAGCAGTACCAACTAAAAATTTATATTATCGGAGGTAAAATATAATAAAGCGGCGCGGTTAATTAATCGGATATTTAACTCGTTGTTCACCGATTGACATCACAACGTGTCATACGGTAAAAATGGCTCTGTTGCTCCACATGCGGTTGTCACATCAAACAATTGCGTCGTTTGCTTTTGTAAAAAGTTTTATAATAGCAAGAACTAAACGGTTGGTTAACAAATCGAAAGTAGTTGCGGACACTGACGCACGCGCGTCCATACATTAATTCTAAATAGAATTTTTTTATGTTTTGGAACATTATGAACATGAAAATATCGTTAAAAAAATGTCTCGTTACATCAAAGCTTTGTATATGATGGAGTAAAAGTATAATGTAGTTGATCATTTTGATAATATCCCTTAAATATTCTATATAGCTGAATTAAAATTAAAATTAAAAAGGGTTAAATTTCTTTAAATATGTAAAGTCTTCTTTAAGGGTCCCTGTTCTAGTTTCCTTCTTCCTTGCTATGTTACCTGTGTACTGTGATAACGTGCTTCGAATATCTACATAGCAAGATCTCTTAGGATTCTGTTAAGGGAAACAATGAAACTTTTCCGTAACTCGCGTACTTCGAGTTCTTTCCACCAAGGAATATTTTCCTGTGGTTCTCCTGAGCTGCTTCGAATAAGACAGTGAAAGATTCTCCTTCAGCGGCATCGTGCAAAGACCAAAGAAGAGTGTGGATACAAGACTCACCTCGTCCCGTTTCTTCTTCCTTCTCGGGACGAGCGGAAATGAAAGTATCCGCTCCGTATGTATGCCCAAGGAATTCGAAGTATTTTCCCTTCGCCCATCACCACCGCCACGAGGTTGTAACATTAAGCCTTTTATTTACTTGCGACCGTGGAAGACTCTGGAAACCTCTGCAACACTAGAAAATCCAGCAGATCTGCAGCATGTAGTCGAGAGGTAAAAAAAAAATAAATAAATAAGAAAAGAGGGCAACCGAATATGGACACGAGAAAGCGATCGGGATACCCCGACGTCGTTCAACTTTTCACGGCTCTTAAATCTTGACTGCGCCCTCATAAATGTAGCACAACGCTTATGCAATCTACCGAACTTTAAATGACGATGATACGCGCTGATAGGATAAGACGGAAATGCAAGAATGTTGTTCGAAAATCTTGGAGGAAAGTGAATTAATAACAGCAACCTGAATGAAAATCTGCACGTTTCTTTAAAAAAAAAAGAACTATTCTTCGTCAAAACATCATCCAAAAAATCTACAAAATTTCTATTTCGAAACAGCCCAAAAAGATGCGACAAAGTATTTATTTTTTTCGTTATTAACTGAAACCAATGTTACGTTGGTCGGAATTGCGTTCGTTATTGTTTAGAGGAATTCTCTAATTTCTTTACAACATATGCGAAACGAAAAATAAATCAAACAATACAGGTTAGCGTGAGACTACCCTAGTCGCCATGAAAACATTCGAAGCAGTAAATTCATCCTCGTTCTACGTGACATTTGGGTGCCAGATGACACGCTCTTAGCGTTTGGACCTCACCGGCAGCAAACGGATCTGATTACAATGTGCGTGTTCTTTGACTTTGGTGAACTGCGTAAACCATCGTTACGGGTATTAGCAAACGTCAGTTTTCGTTTCCTTCTCAGATAGACTTGTGCTTGACATGTTTTACAAACCAGAATGCTCCCTAAATAGTTTGGAAACACTTGCGTCTTCTCTTCTTTACACATCGGGCACAGTCAGTATTCACTTTTATTAACGTCACTCTTGTTAATCCACGAGGATAACAAACCACGAGTCATTTTGAACATAAAAGTTTTTTGTCATTTTTTTTTATATTTCAAAATTAAAAACTGCTGGACGATCTGAAACAAATATATTTCATAAATTAATATTTTTCCGACCGAAGACAAGGACTTTTGTATTATTCACTTGAATTGTTTTTACTCATATACATAAATTTCATTAAATGAAATAAAATCTACCGTTGAATGAGAATCTAGATAATTATGTAATCTAGAATAGATGTAAATTATTACATTATCTTAATTTACAATTATATAATAAAATGTAATATAGGAATCCTCCTTGAATCATTTAACAGAATTGATTATTGAACGTTATTGTTATAGTTTTATGTTAATGATTGTGATTAAAATAGGACATTGTTAGATGAACTTACGACTCACATACAAATATAATCAAAAGAAAAACAACAGTTCGAGAATCACACTTTCGCAAAATTACATACAAAAAAAAGCGCACTAATTTCAAATTTGCATATTGCTTCCTCGCGATTCTCGCTAATCCACGGATTATCCTCTACGGGGAATAGTTGTCTTTATTTTGGTTTCCTCATAGAGAAAATGGTATTAAAATTTCATAGGTTTCGTACAGTTTAAACTCCCTGATCGATTCTTACCAAATTCAAGACCAAGTATCCTTGTCCCCTAACCAATTTGCCAAGATTCAGTTGGATTGATAAAAGATTACGAAAGTTAGAGCAAAAATAGATTTTTTTTACAAAAAATTATAAAAATTCATTATTCTATAAAATTTGAAAACCTAGATCGATTCTTTTAAAACTCAACGCCGAACAACCTTATTCCTTGGCCTTGCAGAAAATTTTAACTCGACAGCTAAAAATTTACGAAAACTAGAGAGCGTAACTCCATTTTTGAAAAATTCAAACAACCATAAAATGAGAAACCCGTTAGCGATTTGGGCAAAAATCATAGTTAATTGACGGGGGTCGTAACTTGATTCATGTGCAAAGTTTCTGGATCATCGAGTAACACGTTCTTGAGATATATTAATTACAATTTTGCAAGTTCATCACACACACGCGCACACGCGCACACACATATATTTTCTAAAACTGATTTCTCGTCGTTTTGGAACTTTTTAAGTACTCTGACATCAAAATCTCCAGAACCTTTTTTTTCACGAAAACATAGCTTCGTCGATGAGGAAGCAAAATAAAAACATTACATAATAGAAGACGTTATAAAAATGTACTTTACGTCGTTTATGTTGCTTTTGGACACCCTCTGTTTCTCAATTGCAAGAACCTAACCACAAAAAAACCATAAAAAGAGCGAAAAACAATATCTCTGCACCGTTTTACCTTACGTAAGGCATCTACTCCAAAGTATTTTAAAAAACTGAGGACGAACACTTTTACCAAGACAACGAACGTCCCTGAGAATTTCTATCTTAAGTTAGATAAAGTCGTTTTTAATTACAATCGTGTTACCTATATCTAACTCGAGTTTAACATAATTATTTCACTTATTTTGTAACTGTTTGTTAATAACTATTATGAATTTTAATTAACACATTTTTATAAGACAAGAGTCACATGTCAATTGCGCAGATAATATTATTGCGTAAAATTTACGTTTCCATCGTGAATTACACGCGCTTTATTATTCCGTGTAATCTTAACTGGAATTTAAAAAATAATTACAGTACCGAGTGATGAAAAATTACAGTAATTGTTGAGTTCCCTATAATCGTGTGTAGTAAATGAAAATTATTCGAGCATATCTCTTCCAATCATTGCAGTTAAAGTAAACTTACAAAGTGGTATCGCCATAAATGAATAATTATACAATATGGTGAACCTAAAGCAATAAACATTGGCTATCGACATAAGAAAAATAACGACAGAATAGGTGAGTCAATATTTATTGCTTTGTGTTTACCCTATGGTCTAATTATTTATTTATGTCGAAACTACTTTGTCAGTTTTCTTCAACTCCAATGATTGGAAGAGAAATAATACTTTCAATTTTCTAATTTTCATATTCCGTAGACGATTGTAGGAAAAACTATTATTTCTTGTTATTTGTTCCTTAGTCGGTACTGTAATTATATTGATAATTTCAATAACAATTACACGGAACAAGGAGATATATACAATCGTTGATAGGATCATAAATTTGACTGAAATACCAGATTATCGTGGCTAGCGCGCTCGATTCCGTGAACAATCTATCATTTGTTGAAATCAATATCTGAATATTAATAAGAAACGTTGGAAATTCTGTAAAATTCTCTGTGAGAATATCTATGAGAGGAGAATGAAATCGTATGAGGAGTAACTGTGCGAGTATCTGTGAGTATTTGTGAATAGTATAAGTGAATATACGTGAATAACCGTGAGCATCGGTGAGTTTTATGTGAGGAATTTGCGCGAGTACCATCTATGAGTATCGATGAATATCCGTTAATATATCCGCGAGTACGGTGTAAATACCCGTAAGTACGCAGGTGTGAGTGTCCAATCGGCGTGTACTTTGTTGTTAGATGTGTAGATAATTTTCTCCATCGATATATGAATTAAACTGTGCGTCTAAAGCAGTAAACAGCTACTATCGAATAACAACGCACGTTGACAGTATAAATAATAGTGCAGTATTGCCAAAATTGGAGAACGCGTACTTTCATAGCACTTGCTTTAACGCTTAGGTTTCTTGTACAATCGCGAGTAATACTTTGTGACGTCAGCGTATAGTATGGTGCTGGAGCTTTTGAAAATGACGTCGTGCCGATCTGCATCGAGCATGGTACAGGCGTAAACGAAGATAAAGGTAAGAAGGAGTAGGGCGAAGACGAGGCAAAGTAGAAGGACAAAATAGGAAAGCCACGAGGTGTGTAGGCAATGTAGTCAGGTGGTTAGCTATCCCTTCCGCAAAGCGCCACTCTCATCCGTTAGAATCGTGGCATTAACATTCTACGGGAGCGGCAAACCGTAACCGGGAGTCTACGATCTCTGTCTTACTATATCCTTAAGAGGTCTACCGCATGTATCTCTGAGACTCTTGCTCTATCTTTACTCCCATTTCACTTGCAGGCTTTCTCTCTATCTCTCCGTCTCTCCCTCTCACCTTTCTTCTTCCGTTCCACTTGATGCAACGAGAGATTCGCTATTCCCTTGCTCACCTCCGAGTATACATCGTCGATGCGAATTTACCTTCATTCGACGATGCTGAATTCACGAACAAGCGTTTGGGCTCACCGCTCTCAACAATTTTTCTTGACAAACGGCGCCAATTCGCGAACCGACTAACGGGGTCACGATCGCTCCACGGTTTATCGACGATAAACACGAGAACCAACAACCGACCGACGAATTATTGCCAACGAACTGTACAATCAATTCTCCACTCTTTCTCTCCAGAGAACGATTGTAGTTTCACAGTGTGGGTTTATTGTGTGTGTGCATATGTATTTATAAGCGTTTTAAACAGGAAATTGAAATTATGGATCCCAAAGGAGCAGCCGCAATAGGCAGGAAGCTTCCAATGTCGTTATTTCATCATTTTTATGAAGCAACACCGCGAGAACAGTCTCTAATAACACTCTGTTATTACCCCGAGAAGGTGTTTCAAAGGTGTTCAGGCGTAGAGTAAGTGGAGCCACGCGCGTAACATGTAGAAGGAATTTGCATGAACGTATTTGCTACTTAGTTTTCTTGCTGTTATCTGTAAGAAAGCGTTACAACTCGACAACAGGAGAAGATACCTCCAGACTATTATTATACTTTATCGTTGGGGTAGAAGAACTCTTCAAGTTTTTGCTGCTGGCTCTGTCCAAACATAGAAAATGTTTCAATCGACGTTGGTAGCTCATTCCTTTCAGAAGTAACTGCAGTCTGAACAGCGTATATTGTGTATAGACGATCGCAGCGCCATTTCGGTGAGAAAATGCATCTCATTTTCAAATTGAGATATTGAGTTATTGACTAGACAACTGTTCCGAATATAATTTTAAGTAAATGTAAAAGATAAACGAGAGCCGATTCCCAATAACATTGTTTTATTAGAGTCAGGATTTATCTAATATCTTTCGGAGGTTAAATACTATAAAAATCTCTTCAACACGATTAAACCTCATTCCATAAAATATAGGTTAAAGGCACATTTTCCAATTTCTAAAAGTATACATTATAATAAAGTACATGTCGATTCAACACAAACACACACACGATACTCATGGATACTTAGACCGATTATCGCAGTCATTGATTCGGTTACTCACAGATATCCACCAATACATACAGATACTCACATGGATGCTCACAGAACTCTCGCGTATACTTACACTGATACTCGCACAAACTCCGCACACAGATACTCATAGATACTTACGGATGCTATTCACGAATACTCATCCCGAACGCTCCTCACGGATACTCCTCATCGATACTAAACGATTCTTCTCACGGATATTCGTAACGAATACTTTTCACGGATAATATTCACACATACTCCTCGTGGATTACTCCTCTGTACCTTAATTGTAAAATTACAATCAAATCACAATCGACGAATAAGTGAAGATTGCTTTTCTCGAAAAGTAATTAATAATATTATATGCGAAACGTCTCTCGTTTCATTTCAATAGTTGTCATAGATCATTGGATGGACAATAGCTGAAGGAAAGTTCATCAATGCGTAGAAGTATTTTCAATTTTCTTCTGTTACTTACGCACAATGCGTGTCAGTAAATTTGAAAATCATGTACAATTCAACATATTTTCGTTAGTAACAGTTCGATACAGCTCTTTTTTGGGTTCTCGAGATCAGAATAATTGCGAGATAACGCGTACAGGTTAGGAAGCTTCGTGCGATGCATCGTTTGGACGCTTAAGCGTACTCCGCATTACGCAGTCCCGCGTGTAATCCAACCGGCAAGGAAATTCACCGGCCGGTGCACAGCCTGCGTGCTCCAACCAATGGATTGGTTTGAACGTGCTTTGCGGCTGCTACACATCGTCGGGAATCCGTGTACCAATGCCCAGACTACTCGGGGGGCTCACTCTTCGGAATGAGGCTGACCTTGGCATTCTCGTATAGATAATAGCGAGTTTACCAGCGAAGAGCAGACCAGAGCGGAGCAGAGCAGATTGCGGAGTCGAGGCTCCCCTTGGACTCTTCCTTCGGGCTTGAGTCTTCCCTTCTCTCACGAATGTCATATTCTCGTTTAGATTTTTTGCACGACTACATTGCAGTCCAATGCACTGCAAGAGTGTTCTATAACGTTGTTGCACAAGTTCAGAGCAACATAACGAACGATTCTCTCTCTATACATAAAATCCTTCGACTAACTCGCTCGGTATCATTTTTGTGAATCTTGTTTTAGATATTTACTGTTTTTGATTTATCTGTAAGATTATTTCAGTATAAAAATATTAAAATTAATTAAATATCGTGAGAAAATATGGTTTTTGAAGAATTTAAAAAAAAAAAAAAACTAAAAAACTACTGGAACGTCAAACGAATATTTAACTTTGTATTTAGTGATTTGCAAAAGTTGGAAAAAATAACGAGGATGATACTACACATTCCCTTAACTTCACATTTGAGACTTTGGAGTTAAAGGAATATGTAGTATCGTTCACATCTTAATTCTCCACCTCTTTGTTCTCCGGAATCTCTTTAATGCACATTTCCATTCTTTACAATCTCTTTCCACCGCATCTAAATTTGACATAATCTCTTTCCTCTGCATCTTGATATTACCCAGTCGCTTTTCTCCACATCTCGATTCTCCACAAAATCTTTTCTCCACATCTTGATTCTCCACAAAATATTTTCTCCACATCTCGATTCTCCACAAAATCTTTTCTCTACATCTCGATTCTCCACAAAATCTTTCGTCCACATCTCGATTCTCCACAAAATCTTTCCTCCGCATGTCGATTCTCTATATCTCGATTATCCACTATCTCTTTCCTCCACATCTCAATTCTCCACATTGACGCCATCGATATCAATTACATCTCATCTCTGTTCGTCCAACAATATAACGCGTGAACCGAGTTTCTCATGCGAATAGGTGAAAGCATCAGCTGCGTATAAGAGCTTGAAAACTGCTATTCGTGTGTAAAAGCCTCTGATCGCGAGCTACAGCTCGCAAACTGTAAAGAGTTGTACCTCTCAATCAGAATGTGGAGAATCGGTAATGTGTACAATCTAAAATGCGTAGTAATGTGAATGTGTAGTACCGGACTTATGGAGAAAGTAGACATTTTGATTCGTGTCGAATCAAGTTTTATAGAAAAAGAAATATAGACAATTGGCTTGTGTAGAAACAAGAGTGTGGGTAATCGAGTTGTTTCACACGAGAAGTGTGGAGAATCGAGTTGTGTAGAAAAGAGAAGCTGCCCAAGTACAACATAAGCGATTTAAAAAAATAAATACTTAAATATCGTTTTTAACAATTCTATCAAATTTGGAAAACTGTAAAGAGTTGTACCTCTTAATAAGAATATGGAGAATCGGAAATGTGTATAATCTAAAGTGTGTAGTAAAGTGAACGTGCAGTACCGGACTTATGGAGAAAGTAGACATTTCGGTTTGTAGCGAATTAAGTTTTATAAAATAAAGAGTATGGACAATTGGATTGTGCGAAGAATCGAGTTGTTTCGCAAGAGAAGTATGGAGAATTTTTTTTTTTTAAGAGTTTTAAAAAAATACAAAATTAAATATAGTTTACAACAATTCTATAAAATTTACCTCATTGATTCTATTGTACCTCAATAAATTGCATAAGATTATCTCTTTGATTCTATTATACTTGAATAAATTGCATAAGATTACCTCATTGATTCCATTGTACTTGAATAAATTGCATAAGATGCTAAATGATCCGTGAATGCTATAATGTTAATGTTGACATCTCTATACGGAATCAGCAAATGCAGCATATCGATAACCCACGTGAGCACGAGTCATAGCACCAAAGAAATATGTGAGAGAGAAGGAAATAATAGGGTCAAAGGGAAAAGCAATCAAAAGGCCGTTACGAGAAAGGGAGAGAGAAAGAAAGCGAGAGTGAGAAAATGCTCGTGGTGGTAGTCGCGTGGAGGCGTGCGACTATATGTTAGGTATGCAGCCGCAGGCTTTTTGTAACCTTTTATTAGTGTCTTGGTCCTTCCTTCTTCCTTCCTTCCTTATCCCTTCTTCCGAGATTGTTCGAGCCCCAAAAAAAACTAAAGAAAGAAGCGTCATTTAGACGTCATCATTCTCACAGAAGACGTATTGACGTCAGCTAATTCTTAATACAAAAATGCATATTTAAAAAATGTTATAAATACGTGCGCTTAATAATAATTGATCAACGACAAATTTTATTATCACAGATCTTAGCCAGACTAATTGAAATAGCGTGGCATAGGTAAGGTTCGCTCCATCGTTTTTTTTTTTCTCCCACGCGCGCAAGAAGCGCGTTGAGAGTCTCGTTAAGCCTCAAACTAATTGCCCGTCTCGTTTGTAGCTCCGTTGGTGTTGTAATGCCCCAAGTGCGATCCAGCTCTTACAATCGAACCGGAAGAAAGACGAATTTCGTGTCGGAACCAGGCACGCAACAAGAGCCGAGAGCTTCGAGGTCTTGAGTAGTTCGTGGCTTCGCTCGCTCGTTCGTCCGCTCACGCGCTTTGCGGTCTGCATACCTCATTGAAACTTTAACATCCCAATCTGCATAACCGATTATTCACGGCATTATCTCTTAATCCCAGCGACTACGGAGATTTATTTAAGCATGGATCTACTGTATACTGCTCATGGATATACTCAACGGAATGGCGAAGGGCCTAGCGTAGAATATTGTTCTTCTTGTTTGCTGGATCTCCGACGTTCTACTCATTTTCAAGTTACTCGTAAGCTGACGACCATGAGAACATCGAAAATATGCACTGAGAATTAAGACGATATCAACGAGACTCGATACCGATTATAAAATATTTAATAGTGCGACTTGAAGACCTTCTCAGGAGTTTTCTAAAAACTTTTGTTCGAGTTACTTGCAGCTCAAGAAGACAAAGACATTTAGAATTATCGAATCATCACTGAGAAGTAATGCGATGAACACGGGAATTACAATAAATATTAAACTCTTAATCATTTTTAACATAAATTTACATTGCTAGTTGTAAAAGGTAAATCGTATTTGATACGGACAATAAAAAATATTACAAATGAATGTTCTTTTTGATGGATATCATGTAACGTATTTTCGCGCCATTTTTGGTCATAAAAATAAATAAAAATAAAGATTACACATAAATTAAAGAATTAAAAAATATCTGGAAATGTTGAAATATTCGAATAATTATTTATTCCAGATGGTGCCACATTTCGACATAATTATTATGATTTTTGATAATTACTTGAAAATAATAGTTTTTATTCATTATGTGATGAATTTTATGTAAAAAAAATTACTTGTCACGATTATCATTATACTGAATATTTATTTGAAATATTATTTCAATTGTAATTAATTATTCGAATTTATAGCTAGAAGTGATTGAAAAAAAAATTCCAAAATTAATTACTACGAAGTACGTTTATTGCTGAGAGAAATCTCTCAATTTCTACGAAAGTTGTCCGTATATTGTTACGGTCAAAGGACGACAAAATATCCTCGAGAAACTGTCTAAACGACCACCGAGAATTGACATATATTACACGAACGGTAGGAAGTGACAAAGAAACGATGAGGAAAAGCGACAGACTGCGAGTAAAGAGAATAGAGAATCTCTTTCTCGAGTTTGACGACGTCGCACGACCAGGACAATTAACCGGACATTATTTACGAGCAGCCGGCAGCAGCATCCATTCGTGCACGTCCCACTCTCGTCCAGCGTATTCCCTCTTGACGCTTCGTCGTTTTACTGCCCTCAGGGAAACTATATGCGGTAATTGAATTTCGTAGTGCGGTTCTGCACATTGGTTGAACGATGATTCGCACGGGCCATCAACGGCCTAACTCTCTGGATCTGCCCTCTGCATTTTGCCTCGTTATTCATCGTAGGCTATAACAATTTTTTAAGTCTCTCTAATAAAAAAATATTGACGATGTTACTTGATATATAAATTATTATTTTCCTATAAAAATTAAATAAATATAAAATTTGTATTGTGATAGTAAGCTGTGGATACTTCCTGTTGGAAATCTGACCCTTGGTGACTGTCAGCAACGTGTCATCAATTATTTCTTGACACCTAACGGAAACGAGAGCCATCAGTCAGCTCATTAACGTTGAT